>KN486693.1:13035-85301 GCA_000787095.1 Periophthalmodon schlosseri
ATCTCTCTGTGGCTATGGACAAGTTCAGATACAGGTGCAAGCTTTAAGCCATGTTATAATGTTGTTACCTCATCAAAAACATACCTGGAGTTATGTTTTGCTTCATTCACACATGTTTGAGTAACCCTTTATTATTAGTCTGTCCACATCTTTTCAACTTAACAGCTGCCTTTTACCTTTAGTTCAGTAGATATTGGCAATTCAAGGGCTGAAATCATCCAAATGATTCTAGTGAAGGTGTATAGAGTTTAAATACACAGCGGAGCACTTCCTGTATTACCGCATGACATCAAAAGGTGGAACATAGTGTTTTCTGTTTGAGAGAAGAACTCAGCCTAAATATGCAGGATTTGTGTGTTAAACATGTGTGAATGAAACAAAACAAAACTCCAGGTGTGTTTTTGATGAGGAAACAACATTATAACATAGTTCAGAAAATAGTGTTATGTAGACCCTTTAATTGTAATATTGTTAATTTGATCCTTCCAGGCTTCCATACCCGCAGTATTTTGGAGGGGTTTCTGCTGTGACTCCAGACCAGTACATGAAAATGAATGGCTTTCCAAACCAGTACTGGGGATGGGGCGGGGAGGATGATGATATCGCTGCCAGGTTGGAATATTGTAATTACTAATCCTAATCCTAAATACCTTTACATGAGTTTTGCGCATCACTGCTGTATGTCCATTTCATCTGTCTCTGTTTTCATTTGTTTTTGCCACATCTTTGTTCCATTTTAGTTTTTTGGGTTTTAAGTGACATAATTTTCCATCTTACTGTCCTTTCATTGCTGTGGCTTTGCTGTGTTTCTCTTGGGAGTGGGCTCAGTAAGTATTGGACTTTTGGTTTAACACCAGATTTCGGCTGGGCTTGGTCCCTTGTTTTTTTCTTTTAACTGTGGTCTCCTCTGTCCATTGTACAATATGACGGCTAACGCATTGTTCAGAAAAGCAACACTTGCACATGTCTTAGCTGTCAATAGAAACAAGATATTTTATGATGTACCAACAACTTGTGATTGGCCTACTACATAGAGGAAGAAGAGACGCATGGACATGGGGACCACAGTGCTTTTTACCCACTGTAGTCTAATATTGTGTGTAGGCTAATGTTTCAATCCCATATGTGTTACTATTGTACATACTGTTAATATTATGTATTAGTGATTACCCACATTTTATGTAGAAATGAACTTCAGCATCTTGGCTTGACTCTCTTTTCTGTCTGGCAGAGTTCGACTGTCTGGTATGAAGATTGTGCGCCCTCCAGTGGCCATTGGTCATTACAAAATGATCAAACACAAAGGAGACAGAGGAAATGAACAGAATCCACGAAGGTATTCAAATGCAGATCCAATGAACAAGGGAAAAATGCAGTGTAATAAAAAATCCAAAGAGGCTTGTCAACCCTACAACACAGCATTGAAACTGACCATAGATATATATATGACAATGATAATAATGATAATCCCTCAAAAGCTTTCAATTTTTCACTTTTTATAAATAATCTCAGCACAAACATAAACATAAAAACACAGATGACTAATACCATGTTTTTCCTCCTGTCTAGATTTGACCTGCTGAAGAGGACCAGGCTGAACTGGCGCTCCGATGGCCTTAACTCTCTCACGTACGAGCTCCTGTCTAAAGAGCTGGAGCCCCTCTACACCAACCTCACCGTCAACATCGGAGACGACCCCCACCTGCCTCATGGAAAAGTCCCAAATCCTGCCAAAGTACCAGTCTCACAAGCCAGCAACAAGAACAGACCAAAACAGGAGCCAGGACCAGAGAACCACAGAACTGCTGCAGCCAATACAACTGTCAGTGTGAAAACAGAACAAACTAATGTAAATGGGACCACGCAGAAGAAGGCCCATTAGACCCTAGAGGAGAAATATCCACTTATGGCTGCATTAAGACAGAAACTGAATGATCAACTCAGTCATATCCAAGTAATCATTCCCAGTGTAATAACCAACACGTCAATAGATGCTGCTTTTAGATTAAGTCAATCAGGCATAACAGTGTGACCATGGACAGATGAAGTAATTACCCGTTTCCTTTTGAAATCTGCTAGTGGGTGGATATATGTATAAGAAAGTAAGACGCATTAGAAGCAGAATATTGGGGTAAAATATGATGATTGGGTCAAAGTATCTCCAAAACTGCAGCTTCAGTGGGCCGTTGCAGTGGTCAGGAGGCCACTGAAGCTTCATATTCTGAAGAGGTTCAGGTCTTTTGATGGAAGTATGTTTGAATACACAATGCACTGGTTATATTCAATATTGGGCCTCATGTGAAATAAGTGCTCATACAATGGCACCAGTAATAGACATGTGGTCATAATGTTATGCTTGATCAGTGTATACAAGCTGTAGGTGACCCACGCATATTCACTGACACTCCAGGCTACTGTTGTCCACTCCACTGGGGGCGAGCGTATCTGTGCCTTCTCTCTTTTCTGTGCATTTTATAGACCAATAGAGATGCTTTTAGATGTGATCTGGGGCTTTTTGAACTGTTTTTTCTCTGGCTCATTGATCCCAGATCTTTATGGAGGACTGCCGTTTTATAACTGTGTGCATCGCTTATAATCCTAGAGTTTATATTTATATAGAGACTTTTTATCATTTGTTTAATATTCTGTTTAACTTATTACAGTCTGGTGCCTCTTTTAGTTTCTAGACAATCAAAGTAAATTTGTTTCATACAACATACAAGGAAATACAGTCATGGCCAGATATTCATTATAGTGGCATGATAGTTGTTGTCTAGTCTAACTGTATTCTCAATACTCAGAGATTTACAAAACAATATAGGTGACTTTATACATTTACTTTGGTGTTGGTGTGAAACAATCTAGCAAATGATAGATGTGGCAACACATTCAGTTTGAATGATAAAGAAGCACTGTGTTTTTGTTTGTTTTTTTAGGGCTAGCGACTTGCAGGAAAGATGCTTACTTGAGCCTAGTGCACTGAGTATTACTTAGTATACTATTATCAGCCCTTCTGCTGTCATTATCTTCCAATACTCACTATGACTAAGTTTGTAAAATAGACAACTGTTTTAGTACCATGACAGCTCATGGCTCATGAATGTATTCAACACATAACATAATTATCAGAGGTGGAGAGTTACAAGACACATTTACTCCAGTAGTCTTATTGTTTTCAGTACCTGGATTTGTACAGTCTAACTAACCTCCCCATGGGAAAAAGGTCTTGCCTGCCATTCATTTGATAGCAGTTTAGTTAGTACACACAGGTTTATTTCAGCAAGAACTCCACAGTATTTTACCTCTACTTGAATGGTACTTGAATAGTATTTTTGAAGAAACATGGGCCTATTTTATTTGGCTACTTCTACCTCTGATAATTATTACTCATCCTTTTATATACAGCATTATTTTTTGTGTTAACATTGTGCCTCTGTAGTTTAGGCCACAGTCTTCAGCCGTCACCTTGTTACTGATCATTTATTTATGTTGTTGTTAAATTGAGTTTAAACTATCATTTGCGTTTGTTAAAATTGCTGCGGTGAAACAGCTCCCTCTAGAGGTGCAGTCTTATGCAGCGCCAGCGTTTGATCAAAACTGCAGTGTTGTGACATGAATGTTGATGATGAGAATTGGCCATTCACAGTTTTCAGCCAATCCGATCTTTGCTTTGCGGTTTGCATAGTATCACATGACTGCGTTTGTGAGCTTAAAGGTACAGAACTGCATTTTCACTGGTTACCGGAACCAAAAACATGTAGACTGTTTTATGAATGAATATAGTTTTATATGAAGAGTAAGATTATTAATACAGAGAGATATGATAATAGTGATAATCCATTGCTGATAAAATGTACTTTGTTAGCTTTATAATACTCACAGGAAATATTTAGTTGCATATCAATAAATATAGTACATTTATCATATTGCCTGCTTTAAAGGATGTTATGTGAACACAGCCAATAACCTGTTAACTGTGTGCTACCAGATTGTTCTATATTTATGCATAGATTACTGTGTAAAAGGTCTGTGTTCATTTCTGACAGATTAGGTATTATAAAGGCAAAGTGCTGGATTATGTGTTGAATGCATGTGGCAGTGTTTGTGTGTCAAGTCATGTTCAAATTAGAAGACTTTGGGAAAATGGGACATGACAGTATTCATAGGAAGTGAATAAAAGTTATTATTTATCACATATGGACATGCCTATAGCCTTTTCATGATAAACATATCTGTTTATTTGTGATTTACATAATCTTGGGTTTGAATATACACACGCTCGCAACACTTACTGGAATAAGAGCAGAAACAGCACAGATCAGATCTCCCTATGCGTATAAACGATTAACTTTATATCATCACATATGCTCTGCAGACGGACCAAAAGAGCAGGATTACAAAGTCAGTACACATGACATCACACTTATAGCATTTAAAACGTACATGTTGCATAATGTAATTTAAAACTGAACAGAAATTGTATGATAAAAGATGAAAAATGTGATTTAATGTCCAATACAAATACAATACATTTTCAGTTTGATGTAATTGTGCCTTGTGCAGACTTGTACAGAGAGAGCTATGTGAAAACACTTGGCCAGTACACAGGTAATGAGCAGAACACATTTCCAAATCAAATGCTGTTTTTCCTATATTTGCCGTGTGTACAGCGTGTTTCTGCACTGCTACCCCACTAATTGAAAAACATGCACAGCAGGCTCATCCTGCAGCTATGGGTACTGGCTGAGATAGCTTAAAGGGAGAGTATGTAGCCTCCGCTCTTATTGGTTTAAAAAACAATCACAACTGAACCTGTGGGTTTACTCATATCTGGGAACACAGATAGATTATATTTATGAAGTTTGAAATTAAAATTCTACACAGCATCCCTTTTTGATATAGAGAAAAGTTAAACTCTTTGGTCACTCCTTACAAGTAATTCCAGTAGCATTTTAGGAATACATTGGATAACGTACATTTGCACAACAGCCCTGTGTTGTATGTGATTTACCAATGGTTTATCAGTGTTTAGCAGTATGTAAGGAAGGCCACATCTGTCTTTCTTGGATCGGTTTGAGTGTGTTATAACCATGACAGCAGTGACAGTCCAGTTTGCACTTCCTCTGCACTGGGCTGACACACAGGACTGACACAGTAGCCTCCTGAGGAGACACGAGGCTGAGACGAGCTGTAGTCACCTCCTGTTACTGTTCGGACGTAGAGACAACGCTGACCTCCTCCAACACGCTGCTGCCATTCACACAACCAACGCAAGCTGTTAGTGCAGATACAACACCACAGCGGCTAGAGTAAGGAAGTCTTACTACATATCAGCACGTTTGATATTGTAATTTATGATTATTATGATCCACCATACTCTTGATGTACAGTTCAGTTATCAAGAGAATGTCACAGTTTGCTCAAACTGCAGACCTTTGGGTTGGTAGTAGGCCTGTCATGATAATTACTATATCGACTTATCATTCAATACATGATAGACGGAACAGTCATTTTTGGGGGTCAATATTTATCGTGGTACTTTTGCTTTGTATTAGTGGGGAACTTTTTGTTACTGGACTATGATCAGATCTGAGCTATAGAGGGTAGAATAAATAACTGCTATGGCTAACTAAGTGTATTGTTGTATTGCTGCTCACGTTCATTAACAATATCATACACATAATGGTATTCAATATTATGTTTATCGTCTATATTTACTTCAGCAATATATCATACTTAAAAATGTGTTATCGTGACAGGCCTAGTTGGTAGTGTTCTAACAGTCGACTGCTACCCCAAATCTAGTATAGCCTCTCCAAATAATAAACTATACGCCACTACGACATGCGGCAAAAGAAAATAAGGCAGAAAATGACACAACAGCCCCAATCATCTTCTCCTTCAATAGCTGTGAATTAGTGCACGAGTGTCTGCCATGATAGTAGGTCACAATATTTGGTTATATAACTTACTCTTGATGTTCTGCTTGGAAAAACTACCACATCATCTCATGTTGGAATAAAAGAGTTGAAAGTGCAGAGAAAAATCCTGCGGCACGTCTCATATATGGGGCATTTTAATGAGGAGGGCAGAGGGGTATCAGCCTTCAGGTCATCCGGTTGGACCCTTACTCCTGTCTCATCCCTGGCCCGCTCAGCTGCTCCTGTCATCCATATTTGCAGCTTCACTGGACAATTTCCTCAGCTGCAGGCCCTCTCAGCCTCACAACAACACATAGATCAAGTCAATTAATTCTGCTATTGTGGCAGCACACTAGATCTGGGTCACGTAGGCATGGTCGTGTGTGTTCAGTGGGCACCTAAAGTCTTGTCTACATCCTGCTGTTTCCTACATCACCTGACCTTGACTTTCACAGGTGATTTTCCACTGAGGTGTGTGTGTGTGTGTGTGTCGAATAACTACTCCCTAACACGCAGCCCTGTCCATGTCCTTGTAGCTGTATGCAGCACTAGAGAAACCACAGAAGCAGTTAGTCTGTGAGCTTGTGTCTAGGTAACATAGGTAGCGCAATGAAAAAGATTGCTGTCTATACTTAGGGCTTGCCTGCGGCTGTGTGTGAGGGAGCGGAGTGAATGTGGGAGAGATGACACAGAGGGGCAGGAGGAGGAGGGGGGTGAGGATGACGCACGCTGAACGGCCATGCTCTCCCCTGATTGGCCCACGGAGCTGCCACTCTCCGGAGCCGAGAGTGAGCCAGTGCTGGAGGAGCAGATTATGAAGCGCAGCTCGACCAGCGGCAGTCTCCTCTCTGTGTCTCAATGGCTGCACACGCGTTGCTCCTGTGCTCTTTGGCCCTGCTGTCGGCGCTGCGGCCCGGGCTCGCCTTCATGGACGAAGAACTGCAGCCTGGACTCATCTACGAAGAAGTGCCTGAAATCCTGGATAGAAGGTAAATGCATCAGTCTGTGTGCTGCTATGGGCAGAGAGCAGGAGGAGGGGGAGGGGTATACTCAGATGCATGCGGGGATGCTGATGTCTTCTCTATTATAGGCTTCTATATTTCTTTCTACTCTGCATTTTAGCCCAGTTCTCACCTTGGCTGTTGTGGCTGATGTTACAAAGTGCGTGTTGTGGATGGGGTGTATCACAGTGGGCCACGCGGCAGGGCTTTTGTTTGTCTGAGAGCCGGGGACTGCATCAGACGCTGCTCATCGATCATGGATGTTGTCTCTGTACAGTTATGTTAGGAGCTAAAAAAGGCTGGGGCAGTGGGCCTGCAGGAGGAGGAGAGGAAAGAGGAGGAGAAAAGTAAACAAAGATGGGACAAAGAGGATGCTTCAGGGCTGGTCCCTGGGCTCTGTTTACTGATGCAGTCATTGAGAGAAAGGAGAGAGCGGGAATGGGATAGGGAATTCTAGCCGGCCTTGTCTGCATAATGCATATGAAGTTGTGCAGGTCAAATCTGGATCAAACATTCAGGGCACAAACTCCTCCTCAACAGAAATGAATGGGACTCTGGGCTTTAGAGCAGTTCTGCAGCTTATACAGACGTCCAGGCGGAGAGCTATAATTCTGTGCCAAAGCCATGTAAGGCTCTTGAAACTGTGCCATGCATGATGCCTTACAAAATCCTCTATAGTACAAGTACACTGCATACACCACTAACAAAGCCTTCTGATCAGCCTGTACTTCATCTGCTGTGTCTCTAAGTAATGACAACACTTAGACATGCTCACTTACCACTGATGATTATTCCTGACATGTTCTCACAATCTTATCTGAACACATTTTACACAGCAGGCGCAAATGGCTGGGCTTTACAATTTAATAAACCTTCTCTCCTGGGATTGCATTCATTCCAGTTCAATCTACTGTTTGTGAATCCAGCAGATCTCTATCTTAACTTCTCACCACTGCAGTTGAGAAGAAGCCATGTTAATGTCTTGTGGGAATAAGAGGCTATTCCCTTGGTGTAACTTTGTTCCCAACTCAAGATGCAGTTATATAATATAGAATTTTTCATTATTATAGATGTCTTCCACAACACATTTTACACATTTTGCTGAATATCAGTAATCATTATTATATTAGATATTTGTTATATTACCATAAATAACTATTATATTAGATTTAAAGAAAGAGTCAGAATATGTTTGAGACTAAACTCAGAAACTACATTGAAAACACAATGAAAATCAGTAAATGTCAAATCTGTTCTCATAGTTCAGGCTCATGTTTTTACTGAGACCTAACAAATGGTGTGTCTCTTGTGAATTGTGGATATATTGTTTTTGTGCTCATGTACAGGATGTCATCTGTGTGTTTCACTTTTATGTCTATTGTACATATATTATACAGCTGCTGATGCATTTGGACTTTTAACATGTTATGACATATGCTTTGTCTCTGTTTCGAAACACCAACCTACCTATGTGACTACGACACCTGCCATATTTACATAATGGACTGTATTACAAATAATGTTTATGATTTCAGACTCACTGATTTATCTAAACTGAAAAATTCAAGGGGTGCTAAAGAAGGTGCTAATAAACTCCAAGAATTAGATATCATAACATAGGGCAAAGTAAACAGGAGGCTTTTGCAGAGCAGAGCACAAGGAAAGACAAACTGGGACAGAGCGTCACAGGTGTCAGAGAGCGTGAACTTTTAAGCTGCAAGTTTCCAGAGTAACTGCACTGGCTTGTTGCCAATGGCTTTTCTGACATCATCGTTGTAAGCCCCACCCCCCAGTGGAAAATAAATATAGTATGGCTGAGATATTATATAAAATATTATATAAATACAGTCTGTCTTGTAATCTGTGATACGGCTCAGTAACTGGTTATATCTTATGAGGCACTACAAGGTGTGACAAAACTGTGACTTAGTCTATAATCAAATGTATCAAGTATAGACTTAAGTGTCACACATTTAGTTTATTTAACTCAAGAGGCCGGTTGCAGGTTTCTCACCTTGTTTGTTTCAAAGCCTTCTCTGTGTCCAGCCAAGTATGATTGCATTAACCTTAAAACCATTAACTGGCAACAAGACACCCCTGTTAGAGATTAGGACACGTAAAGCATTTAAAGGAACTGCTATGGTAAAGTAGAGGGCATTTTAACTTGAAATGAAAATAATTTTAAAATCTTAACTGAATCTATAATAAAAAAAGTCTAAACCTTTACCTCCTGGGGCCTTTATAGCTATAAATACAATCACCATTACACAAAATACAAAAAGCCAAAACATTTTCACACAACATAGGGTCCCTATATGCTCTCAGAGGCACACAGATATCAGAAAAACTGTGGGTCTTGACCTGTGGGTCAAGTCTGAGCTGCAATCAAAACAACACTGAAATTGCAGCAGGATTTGGAGAGTCTTAGCGAACACATAAGGCCTAATCTGCATAAATAAATCTATTAATAGTCGCACACCTGCCCTGGGTGGATTTATGAGTGTGTCTACCTGTTTACTGCTGTAACAGCGACAAAACTATGTAAAACAATGTAATACTATGCAAAACACTCCTTATGATGTTCATTGAGTTCAACATGAAATTGTATCTGGGGCTGAAATAGGAAAGAATACAAAGAAATGTGAGAACCTTCTACTCTACACAAAAAGCAGTAGGACTAATTATAAGAATCTACGTAGAAGTGTTACTATTAACAGGATACTGCCTGTGCCAGTCTCAGCCAGAGATTATCAGGCCAATCAACATGCCAATCACTATAGGCAGATTACTCTTGTAAAAAGAACAGAGAAGAGTAGAAATTATCGCTGTGAATGTTATGCTGATTCTTCTTCAGAAACATTATTGAAAAGTAACAAAATGTGTAAAAAATGTATTCAAAAGTTTAAAACATGCTCAAGCATTTTTAGTTTTGCGATATAAAAAAAAGAGGAAATATTAAACAGGACTGACGAGTCAACAGTATTTTAGATTAGTCGACTAGTCAAGTGATCATTTATATGGTATATTGAGATTTTTTATATACAGTACATTTTTAACCAAATAAAAGTTGAAATATGGAGCCTTTCTTAACTCCATTATCAGTATTTCTAATAATGTAGTTATTTATATATCTATTATATATTATATCCGGTTCAATAGTAATTTATCTTGATTGTTGTTTGCATATTTCTATTCTCCTGCTGTTCATGAACTTTGTGTTTCAATGCTGGAACTTCCCCAGTGTGGGACAAATAAAGGTTCTCTTATCTTATCTTTACAAATTAAGTGTATTATTGATGAAAATGTTTTGGACATTTTGCTTTAACAATGCCATGGTATGTGTCTTAGAGTCTTAGTCCAATAATGATTACAATGATCAAAATCTGATTACAATTATTGACTAGTCACAGTTATTTTGATAATTGTTGCAGCCTTAATATTAAATATGAAATGAAGGATTTTTTGAATGGGATGGATCTAGAAGTTGGGAAAACATGTGCCTGACGCTGGATTAAAAAACAAAATGTCCAACTGTATTTTACCTCCACACTGTTTTGATAATAGGCTTGGATGTAGCTTGTGATGCAGTAGAGTTGTGCCCTATGTTGTTAGTGCACATATTTAGGATGCAGAGGTGGACAAGGTGTGGTTCTGGCCTGGCTTTGATTATATAAAGGGCCAGTTCAGCACCCAGGCGCCGTGTGATGGGGCTGAGCCAATGACGCGGCCTGTAGCAATCCTGTGCTGCTGACCTCGCGAAACTGGCACAGGAACAAGCGCTCGGGCTTTAGTTAGCACTCACACACACCCCTCCTATGGTCCCGTACACAGGGTCCTCTGGCCAGCCCTGTCCCGGGACGGTGCAGGGGTAGGCAAAGAAGGGCTTAATCACTTGTGGGAGACATATGGCATGACTTACACACACTGACCATTACAACACAATCACAGCTGTATATAAGGCAGAGGATTACACCGTTTATCTTCAACTGCCATTTGAAAACAGGCTATGCAGATAAAGAAAGCAGAATAAAAGCCTAACATAATGGTAAATGCATTCCATGTGTTATGGTCTAGACACGAGTGACATAAGGGTCACAAATGTACATAACATCATTATACAAGTGACAACAACAGTAACACTGGCTAAATGTTTAAAGGTCTTATATTAAACATAACAGATTCTTGTGAGCTTCAAGCCATGTTAATAATTAATGTTAATGTTACCTCATCAAAAACATACGTGAAGTTGTGTTTTGTTTCATTCACACGTTTGAATAATCCTTTGTTATTAGGCTGTTTACATCTCCAAAACTCAAAATGCTCAATTTCAAGTTATCAGTTATCGTTTACTTTTAGTTAAGTAGAGGCTGGCATTTCCAGGACTGAAATAATCCAAATGATTCTAGTGAAGGAAACAACATTATAATCAGATCAGAAAATGGCATAATATATTACCTTAAACACAGAATCCATAATAAGAGTTTAATTCCCATTGCGCACAGGTACAAAACTAAATTTGTGGTTAAAAGTACAAAAAATAGATACAGTCTCACATACTACTTTAACTCACAAAACAACCTGGTTATCCGGCATTATCAAATTACCATAATGGACTACATACATGTAAGTTACCGGTATATGCTTTTAGTTACAACCAATTATTGTCATGGCCAGCACACTTATCCCTGACACCCAATGGGCGTATTATTTTAAATAACCAACTGAAATTACTCTAATAAAGGTTCAGGGTCAAAACTAAAACTTGAAAACCTGACATCACTGATTGAGTAAATATCTAATTCAGTAATAATAATGGAGTAAAAAAGAGAAGGTCTATAGTACTATCCTAATACTGCTGTAACTAGAATATAGTTTGTGTCGCCTCCAATTCAGGATCAGAACAGTCCTTCATAATAGTGCAATAACAAATGTGCTACTTGTTGTGCTGTCCTCATAAGAATTCAGAAAAACAACATCCTATTCACTAAGCTATTCACGACTTTATTACATTGCAGAAGTTGGTTGGAACAGAAGTCTTATTAAAATTAACACTTATTTGTCCCAAGTGCAAATGACTGTGACATCGTCCTTAATCTCTCAGGCCTCCATCATTTGACTGCACTGGACCAGACCTGCACCTCTAATCCTAATCCATTTGGCTCCAAACTAACCAATATTGTGCAAGCAGGAAAAACACAGTGGATGGTTGTGAAACAAAATAAAGTAGGGCTGGGTGATCTTCATTTTGATCAGTCTTGATTTTTGATTTGTTTTCTTTCTAAAAACAAAATTCAAATGACTCTTAGTATTGATTTCATGAACATTAACAATACATCTGTGCTTTTTAACACAAAAATAAACACATTTCTGAACTCTGCTCCAAACCACATGCTTTTTTCTGACAGAGGACTGGCTGTGGACCCAAACATGGCATTGATGATTAGACATGACTGATTCACAATCTCTTGATGTCCTATCCTAAAATAAAGCATT
Source organism: Periophthalmodon schlosseri (assembly GCA_000787095.1). Classification (NCBI taxonomy): domain Eukaryota; kingdom Metazoa; phylum Chordata; class Actinopteri; order Gobiiformes; family Gobiidae; genus Periophthalmodon; species Periophthalmodon schlosseri. The sequence goes on from KN486693.1 coordinate 25,451, forward strand.
ACATTTTAAAATATTTAACAAAAGCTTTACAGACTACTACTACTACTACCAACAGAAATTTAAATCAATGCCATGAAGATAACTCTTACAATGGAGCCCTGATAATCACTCCACAGGCAGCTTGAGGGCAGTAAGACAATAAGGTTTATAATAAGCCTATATCACAGTGTATTGCCTGCACTGTAGATTAGATGGGATGACCACGAACATCAGCCATGTCGACTCTGCACAGTAAGCCCATGGGTGATGTTTGACGTCTTGGTTTAGACTGCTAACAAGATCAGGATTACCTCGTAGACATACAGTACGGTCAAAGTTTAGGTCAGCTGATGCAGGAGAGCTCAGGTCTACACGTGAAGGAACAGGAAACAGACATCTTTTCTTTTGTGTCCTATGTAGGTCACTCACGTTCACACCATAAAGCCACTAGCACTACATCTGACAGGACAACTTAAGTTTTATATTGTCTTGGATGAGTGACTAGTAAGGAAGTCGAGAAGGAGTACGAAGTGTGCAGTAAAGGTTAGCTGGCTGCTAATACCTACTATAAGTTTTGAATGTACAAAAACAGACACACCCACACAGACAGGGATGTTTTATTACCGTTAAATGTTGATGACCTATAGCAAAAAGTTCAAATTTTATAGTAACGCCTGCGAGTCATTTTTGGGCCAAATTGAGTTTCCTGTCTCATTCTACTCTCCAGAAGCTGCAGCATCTGTAGGTTTCATTGGCTCCATCCTCAGCCAATCAGAACAATTTTTACTGCCAAATAAACATAAACCACTCCAATCATCTTTTTGATACTGGGATTGGTTCATTAAAAAACATGGCTTAAGCAATTTTGCTGTCTTACAACAAATGCTTTGGGGATTTGTGTAGGCTGTCAAAATTTGCATAGCATGTCACAATTCATTTTCTCAATTATGATATTGGTTTCCTTGTATAATATTATTTTATTTTTCCTTTTCACAGTGATGAGAACCCACAAAAGGCCACACGAGTGACATCAAGTAAGTATCAATCGCAAAGGCAGCAGTCCTGATTTAATCAACGCTGCCGAGCTAGATCTGATGTGTTGTGGGATATCTAGCACTGACGTTTTCACATTAAGATTATATGGGAGGCGAGAGACTTTTCCCACTTATTTGAACTGCGCCGCACACAGACAGACCTAAATAGAGCGTGCACACACCTCAGCGCTCAGGCCCCTCTCTATTTCCAGTCTCTTGCGTCATCCCTGTGACTCATCAGCACTTTGTTTCACAGTTACGCTAGTATATTCTTCTCTGTTTACAAATAGACGATCATGTTCCCCCACCACATGATTCATAATGATTGACTTGTTTAGGAAGGTTATTTTTGATCTGCTAAATAAGCTGTCTTCAAAGCTCACAGTCAGAATCACAATGTGATCATGCTAGCTGCATTGCTCCACTGCAATGAGCTCATGATATGTGATATGTACAGAGTAGACTGGAGCTATGCAGACATCATGGACAACTTTTTGAAGGTGCACTATGTAACTTTTCTCGTGGACGGCCCACCACCTGCTTGTCGCCATGGAAGTGTTATTGCTTTGCCTGGTATGTTCCCCAGTAGGGCATTAAACTTATTTATCTCCGTGGAGGTGGCACCAACAGGCCAAGGAACAGATCAGATCTGGGAAGAGGTGATAATATAAAAAACAGTGATGAAATAACTACTAGATAAATACATCTAATGCCATACTGTGGAACATAGCAGACAAAGTAATAACATCTTGATGGAGACAAGCAGACAGCACATTCTGCACCAGAAAAGTTACATACTGCACCTTTAAGAGACGCCTAAAGAAATGTTGTAGTAAAAAGAGGAAAGAGAGTAATGGTTGAATAAATCTTATATCTCACAATGGTAAAGAAGTGCCCAGACATGGAGACACACTTAAAACCCTATATGCTTAAATAGATGATATAAAATATAAAATAGATAATAGAAAATAGATATTTCTAACATTTTTATATCGTCTTAAAATGGTACAGAATATAAAGTGGAATCTGTATCCAAACCTCAAAACCATACTCATTAAATATGCAACTGACTGCATTTTCCCTATTTCAACACAGAATACAAGCAAAGAAATGTAATTATGGACCATGTGTTTTTATTTTCAAGATGGCGGGTTCGGCTTACAGAGTGAAGAAGTTATTTTAACGCCTGAGGATGAAAACCCACTCAGGAGAATACTGCAGGTCGGTACACACTCTGTATCTCCCCCTTAATATCTTTTCACCATCAGCCCTCTCTATCTCTATCTATTTCTGCACATACAAGCATCTGCCCCCTCACCACACACGAATACACACACGCACACATACGCACACATGCACACATACGCTCACAAATGGAGACACACAAAAACATGCAGGCAAATAGAACACACCTCGGCCTGACCTTGAATGTGGACATATTGTTGGTTTCACGTTTAACAGCAGTAAAACATCCTCCTGACTTACTCACCCACAAACGCCTTGTGTTGGACGACTAAATGTTAGGCTCACATGAATGAAATTTATGTTTGTCAACCTTTGCAATAGAGTAATATTAAATAATACTCATACTTCGTTTGCCTTTCTTATGAAAATAAGAAATTATTAAGTTATTATAATAATACGAATACTACTACTACTACTACTAATAATAATAATGATAATTATTATTACAATTAAAAAGTAATCTAATACATACCATGGTGTCTCACATGGTATCACAATGTGCAAGTCATGTATTATTGTTATTAAGTAATGTAAGATAAGATAGTAAGCTAAGATAAAAAGCAATATGCAATAAAGATACTACTTTACGTTGCAGATTATTAGTCAAAGAGCACAGTGAAAGGATGTTGGAGCATACAGTGGTACAGTCTGGTTGGTTTATGTGGCTGTGTAGACGTGCTGCTGTGAGGACGTGCCTGAGCTCATCACTCACACCACAGTGATCCTGGGCTGCAGCAGTTTTACAGGCACACGCGCCACTGAGGCTGCTCCTGTGCTCACATCAGAGGCACCACATCTGACAACTTATTAATGACTTCTACCATACAATGTCTACCTTAAATGTGATTTGAGTGAATGGGACAGATCAGGATGCTGATGCAGAGTATTGCTAACAGCTGCCAATGCTTTGAATAAATCTGATTAAAGTATATGAGGCAGATCAAGATGCTGATTAGGTCAGACTGATTCTTGACCAGGACTTGTCATAGGTTAAACTTTATGTGGGCCACCGCCTGTAAGTAATCCTCTGAAGTGGGACATGCAGCTCAAGCAGTATGTTTCTTAGTGTGTGTGATTGCTCCTGTCCTGTAACATCTGCATATGGACTGTCCAATCCTGCAGTACTTTTATGCCTTCCCTGATGTATGCCTTCTTTGTATGTTTCAGCCTTTTAACTGGCACCAGCCAGGCATGTCTCTCAATAAGAGAAAGCTGCTTCAGTCTCTAATGGGACCTTATGGGCCACTGAGTGTGTCGTACAATGGGAAAACATGCATTTTGTTCAAAGCAAAGCGCCTGGCGATTCGCTACAGGAACCACACTTTCATCGACTTGACCGAGAGGGTGTTTAACCCCAACTCACCTGTGGACACAAAAGGCTCTATCTGCACCAAGGAGAAAGCCACGTATGTATCAATCTAACACATAGGGGAAATAGTTCAGACACAGAGACTTCGCAGTTGTGACTATAGTGTTCTGTGTGTAGGGATGGAATGAACGTAGTTGAAAGCGATTTAACTTTCTTTTAAGTTGCTATTTAAGCATATCAGTATGGGTATGTGTTATTATTGATATGCTTAATATATATTCAATAACACATCCAATAATTATGTTTATAATATGGTATATGGATTGGCTCAGCATGTGCTTTACAAATGAATGTGGTGTTTTGTTTACAACAGGCTTTCATTGAGGTTTGGAGATGTAGAAGACCTGCGAGGCCTTGTCATCAGGTAGACTTCAATGCTTTTCTCTCGTTCCTGTTTATAAAATGAGGCAGTAGCCTGACAGTCCTCAATTTCCCTCTGTCCTACAGGCTTCAGATGTCCAACACGTTTTACGAGGCAGCGGGACAGAACTGGTTTACTTTAGACAGCGTCCACATTCACTATAACTGGACCCAGGAGGCCACTTTCAACGCCAGTGAAGTCTACGCTCCGGCCACGTCGTCCTACCACTGCCAGCACGTCAGCAGTCTGCACAAATACGACACTCTGCTTGTGCCCAGCTCTCACACAGACACATCGGCTAACTGGCACATCACATTCACAGATTTTCAGGTACGACAGCAATATGTGGGCAGCACAATAATGTCAATTCTAATGCAAAAGCAGCAGCATAATTTATTGCACAAAATAACAAATTTTGAGGTGCAATAAATTACTGCACATCTACTGCAGACCTCATTATGCCAGTGACACAATACAATGCCTAAACAAACCATACTGTAAATAACATGTCAAATCAAATGTTGCACAATTTAACACTAGTAATGAATTTCTAATGAGTAATTGATGTGTCAGTTATTTGACCCTCTACACAAATGTCCTTGTACTACAAAAAATAAAATAAAATTGAATAAATAAAAACAACAAATCAATAGCAATTATTGTGACAGGCCTACTTTGAATTGCACATTCTTGTTATGGGGCTGCAGATTAGGCAGGTAGTTATAACATATTTGATGGTAAATCTGATCTGTCTAAGTCTCAACAACTAGTTCTCGTTGTCTGAGTGTATAGTGCATAGATCTGAATCTTTGCCACATATTTTTGGGGCTTGGCTCTCCGTCTATCAGTCTGCCCGTTACCGTCTGTTTGGCAACTTTTCAATGTGTCTGTTGAGCCATCTGCTACCCTGTGTCTATCCCCTTTAACATACTGAGCTAGTCAAAAGCCTCTCAAAGCTAGTTGTCCTCTGTATGTTTGACTATTATCTCATGTTACCTTGTCCTCGTCCCTTTTCAGATCCAGGCCTTTAACGTTCAGTCGGACAAGTTTGCATCGGCCAGTGATTGTGCCACGTTCTTGACCCCCGCCATCTTGATGGGTCTGGTCACGTCTCTGATCCTGCTGCTGGTTTTGGCATACGCTCTGCACATGGTGGTTCACCTCAAGCACATTGACCGCTATGAGGAGCACAAAGCAACGGTGTACTTTCCCCGCAGTCCAGAGGCGGAGCTACCGGACAAGAACAGCCTGTGAGAGGAGCCTGGGGACGATAAGGAAAAACCAAAAGAAGAGAGGTGGAAAGCCAAGTAAACGGCAGTGAGTCAATACATGAGGGAAAAGTATCAACCACAATTTGATAAAAGGGTAACTTTACCTGATCACAGAAAAATGTCACATAACCAAGGTTGGATACTTTTCTTTTTTTTATTGACCTAAATCTTGGCATCCTAATCATAAAAGGCCTTTGGATGCTCAGAACTCCCCTGAGAGATGGTTTGAGATCCTCATGTCAAGGACAATCCCGGGGTCCCAAAGGGCACACTACAGCCTTTACCCCAGCCAGGAATAAACAGAACAGGGATGCAGCTAGCATCCAATCTGCTATAAGCTTCAGACTTATAAGGTTGTTTCAGCTTTTATTCCATTCTACTTTTCTAATACCTCTGCAAGTATGTAGGTACACAGCACTTCAAACAGCCACTTTTAGAGCCACAGTAGCTGCATGACTAAAGAGCTAGTCTTGTAGGCTCGCTCTGTGTTTCATAATGTTCATCTCTGGAATTCTTGCATGAGTTGCAGCTTAAAATACATTTGGCACAAACATGGAATGAGCTTGAAAAGCTTTGAAGCAAAAGAGAAGGGATCTATCAGGAAGCGCAGGTCGACCATCTGGCTGGAGTGAACGGACCAGCACTTCAGCCCTTGAGAGCCTCCTGGCATTAGCCACCCCTGGTCAGGACTGTTGGACTCAACTGTGAAACGGCATTTCACAGACCAGCCAAAAAAAGGGGTTTTAGCACAACATCTGTTAGCTGCAAATGCACTAACAATAGACTTTTAAAAACAATTTAAAGAACTATGCTGCACAAGATGCCGAGTGGGGGCATGGCACTGAATACGAGTTTTTGGACGAATGGGCTCTGTGAGAGCCACACAGTGGACGACGGAGGCCCAGGGTCCTCAGTTCACACAACCACGTGAAGCTACAAAGAAGTTGCCATAAATTACGGAAAACGTAAAATAATGTGAAAATGATGCTTGGTGTTGAAGCTACATGTACAAAACAAAAAAGTGTACAGAAGTGTCACTCTGCGGAGGTCTTTTTTTATATTCAAAGTAATCATTAAATATGAATAGGTACAGGATGACTATGCTAATCCTCATAACCAAAAGGATATACAAAGCTGTAGATACATTAGATCTCTATACGATCATAGCCGTTTACTATCTTCAATTATTGCACAACTAATAAACTTAGGTACCAGTAAGATTGTGCTATGAGGATTGGTCAGAGGATCAGTACTGATACTTTTTCTACAACATGATACATGTGTGTCTCTTTGCTTTAAACTGAGCCCTGCAGGTTCAGTGTCATCTGACTGTAAATTACAGTACAAACCTTAAAAACAGTGGACGATCCTGGAATGCCGTCCTCTCTCTGACTTTAGCTCCATTAGTTCAGGCCACTAGACGCAGTACCATCAGTTTGTCATTACTACTGAGAAAACACAGCATGACAGTAAATAGATATCTTATGGCAGTTCTGTCAATCTGTAGCAGTGTGAAATGTGTTCTATGGTCATAAATGTATTTTACAAACTATGAACTGAGTGGAGGTGGTTTGTCCAAGGACCAACTGATGTTGAGTGAACAATAAATGATGTTCAGACAAAACTGTGCAGTTAATTTATGGTGAAATTATGAAACCAATTGTTTAAATTAATCTCTCCATCTTCTTCCTGTATCCTCAGTCACATGGCCCTGACCCCTTCTGACTTAAATTGCTCCGCAAGGATCATCAACACACATGCAAGGGCCTAAGAGCCGCATTGTCTGCCTCTAAGGACATCTAGTGGCACCAAGATGCCACTTCAGCTGTAGTTTTTTTGCGACATCATGCACCACACGTGCACCTAGACAGCCACAGAACATGCGCTCGGTCCAACTAACTACAGTTAACACTGAATAATATGGCCTATATAGGCTACATATAGCAAACTCTTCGGTCTTACATATTTTGACTTACCATTGGGGAGTTTCAGCAATTCAGAACGTGCCACGGACGTGCTGACCGCTTCACGATGAACGATGGGATTAAATTGAGATATTACTAGGCCCAAAGTACAAAGTACTTTTTTCTCAACGCAAGAGGGCAGCAACTTTCCGCTGTAAGTAAATTGGAATGGCTGGTTGGACAAGAAGAAAAAAAATAAATAAACGCGTTTAATTGAAAAGAAATACATTTTACTTTTAATCATTGCCATTTAACATGAACATAGTCAATCAATTAGAAAGACTAAAATTCGAGTGATTGCACAGCCCTAGAATTTGACATTTAGCCTTATTTTCATGGTGTATTGTATTCTATGTGAATGACAGAATTTGCATAATGTGTATTGTCTTTGTTTGATTACATAAACAAACACTGCGCAAATAGTTTTTCTCCTTTTACTCTTACTCGAGAAAATCCATGCGTCTGTTATTTTATTGAATCACCACTAGATGTCAGTGTCTGCTTGTGTGTGAGTGTTTACTGACTTGACCATCAGATCTTAAGTCACTAACGACAATACCACGGACCATACAAAGATTTATGGCTTCTTCCTCGTATACAGCCTGTTATTCCTTTTCTATTGGTCAGTTTAGTAATGTTTGCAATTTTAAAAATTAATCAAAGAGCAAAGTTCTTACATCAACAGCAGAGGGCAAAGAGCATGTGTTGGTCGGGCTGGGATATTTGGTTTGCCTTTTTTCTGTCACATATCAAAAGAAAAGTCATGTTTAGTGTTTGTTGTTAATCTTTCCCAGTGCAGAGGTCCGGAGCAGTACAGTACTCTGGGAGGACCCACTCAGAGCCGGGCTGCTTTGTGGATGCAGCCTGCACAGAGACAGATAGGCCCCAGCTGTTTTATATGTAAAGCTGGCAGGCAGAAAGCAGGGACCCACGGGGATCTCAGCGCAACCTCCTTTGTTGGAGCCAAACTGTGGCGCAGTGCTACTGTCTAAGCCGCTTTGCATTCTGGGAGCACAAGAGACGGGCAGGGCACTGAGGATGGCAGGTGGGTAAAGCTTAAAAATGTTTGTACTTTTTTGTGTTGTTGTTGTTTTTAAGCCACAAAAGGTCACACGGCAGTTTGTTTGTTTGGCCACATAGGATAAATGGTGAGATGGGGTCATGAGGACATCTGGCTTAAAGAAAATGTTAAAGATGCACTTTATAACTTTTGTGGTGGATAGTGGAGAAAAGCCACCTGCTTTTCGCCATGGAGATGTTATCGCTTTCCTCAGTTCCAATGCCATGATATGGCATTAAACATATCTATCTCCATGGAGACAAGCAAATCTGACCCGTTAATTCCAGATCTGTGGAGAGGCACCCCTGCTAAAAGTTTAACTTTTTCAAGGGTTTGTGCAATAAAAACATCTGTAATTGAATAAATGGAAGACAGAAGTTTAATGCCCCACTGTGGAACATTCCAAGCAAAGCAACAACATCTCCGTGGAAACATGTAGGCAGTGTACCCCCTCACCAAAAATGTTACATAGTGCACCTTAAATGAAATAAAAATGTTAAGATGAAATATGTAAAACTTAAATAATAAAACACATGGCCTATTTGACTACACTACTCTAGACTTTGGTAGATATGTCTTTTACAGAAATCAGTGGTTAATGCCACTACTTCTTCTGTGTCTGCGAACCATTGCTGTGTGCTGTCAATCATTGTCTCTGCTAATGGGGGGCTTTGGTGCACATGTTCAGATTCAGTGAGTAGACTGTTAATTGGACATCATAGTTTTTCATCCTCCGTGAGCGCAGTGGAAGTGTCTGGCCTCATTCTAACCCCTCGGGTGACTTACCATTGCAAATGAGTTAGTTATCGGCCGGTTTTTGGGCCCTGTCTAACATATTTTGTGGGTCAGAAAGCACGGATTTAGCTGTTTGAATTCTGTAACCCTGTATAAATCGGACAAAAAAACCCAAAAAAACAAAACATGAATGATACTGTACACCAAATTGATAAAGTAAAAAAAAAGAGATTTTCTAATTATTAAATTATTGTATTTTGCTGAACTTATTTTTGGAGCCACCTTATAATATTATTTTCTCCCCAAAAACATAACTGATGCTGTTTTTTGTTTAAGTGATAACCCAGGAATTTTTTTTAAGTTCATACATGACTTCAAAATACATACAATGCCTTTACTTGTCAGATACTATTATTAGCCTTATTTACACTGCTTGTCTCATCTATGAGGACAGGATCTTAACCCCTGTTGCTGGTAATAATGGCATTGTGTATGTAGGCCTGTCATGATAATTACTATTTCGACTTATCGTTCAATATATGATGCTTTTTCTTTGCACTAGTGGGAAATCTTTAGTTATTTTTTCGCTATATGATAATATTTAAACCATAGAAGGTTGAATTAATAACTTCTGTGACTCATTACAGATGCAAACTATGTACTTAAGTGTTTCATTCTGCTGTTTATTTATTGCAGCTCATGATTTTTTAACAATATTGTAGATTTAGAATAGTCTTGTGGTATAAATCTGCTCTTGGTTTATTGTGTCACTGGCATAAATTAGTTTCAGTGCTATCGTTTATCGTCTATATTGACTTCAGCAATATATCGAACTTCAAAATTTGTTATTGTGACAGACCTATGTGTACGTTTAGAAATCAGGAATGAAATGCTGTCACTAGTTCTCCATACAAATACTTCATTTTAATTTAAGTTTAACAATTGAACAACTACCAGGTAAACTGAGGACATGCAAAGGCAATATGTGTTTTATCTTAATTGAAGTGGCTCAGAAATATAAAATTAAATGGGCTGCTTTGGGCGAAACTTGTGTGTGTGTTTTGAATACAGATTACATACAAGCCATTTTTAATCTGCTAGACAAATAATGCAAACATCACTTGTTTTTCACTGCATGCATAATGAAACCAGGTCCAGCATCAAGGGTTTGTACACAATCAATTTGATATTGTTTGTTTCAAGGTGGAGAATAATTACAGCATTGTTCAAATAGTAATACAGTATACAGACATTCATTTCTGTTTTCCTGTGTTGTAATTCTCTTTAGGTTTATTCCCACTAAGCTGCTGCAAGGAAATCCAAGAAACGATTGGCCTTGGAAAACTAAGCAGGATTGGGTAGGTTAGTGCTGGGATGGGAGACCATTGAGAATACCAGGTGCCATAGTGAGGCAGAGGTAGTTGTGTCGTTGCCAACCTATGAATGTGGTGTGTGTGAGTGCGTGAAGTCACAATGTTATTGCAATATTTTTAAAAATATGTAGAGAGCTTTTTCCAGGCTCACTTAGCATTGAGCATCTTTTATATCTACAAATAACTATCCTTGCGAGCTGGTCGTTGCCTGTTCTTTTTTATGCGTTTATTTAGTTCTGAGGCAATTTAACTAACATAACATAGAAAGATAATGTACAGAATGTGAGACTTAAAGGGCTTATATTACGCTATTTTCTGATCTATGTTATAATGTTGTTTCCTCATCAAAAACATACCAGGAGTTTAGTTTTGTTTCATTCACGCATGTTTAACACACAAACCCTGCATATTTAGGCCGAGTTATTGAACGGAAAACACTCTGTTCCACTTTGTGATGTCATGTGGTAATACAGGAAGTGCTCCGCTGTGTTTTTAAACTCCATACACCTTCACTTGAATCATTTGGATGATTTCAGCCCTGAAATTGCCAATCTCTACTAAACTTAGGGTAAAAGGCGGCTGTTGAAAACTACCATTACATGACATCACAAGGTAGAACAGAGCATTTTGAGCTTTGGAGATGTAGACAGACTAATAATAAAGGGTTGCTCAAACGTGTGAATGAAACAAAACACAACTCCAGGTTTGTATGAGGAGGTAACTTCATTATAACATGGCTTAAATCTCACAAGAATCAATTTTGTGTAATATAGGGCCTTTAAGGAAGAGTAATGCCAAAAACTGAAATGCAAATAATTCAAAATAGAAAACATAATAATACACAATGGATTCAATGCACACGGGACACAAACCATTAATTGCCAATGATATCCTGTCATAGTGTCCTCTGTTGAATTCCTCCCTGTCCATCCTCGTTTCCTCTCTCCTTGCTTCCTCTGTCCTCATTAAGCTCTTCCTCTTTCATCTCCTCTCTGACCAGCTCTGTCCCACCTCACACTGCCTCACCATTGTTTTGATATATGACCTAATTACTCTTTACTAATTGAAGTTCTACGACCATCGCTACTACAGCCTTTTTATAGAATTATATTGGTATTGTGCATATTGGGCATTTTTTTGGTTGTCGCAGTTGCCAGTTGAACTTGCCACGTTACACCAGCTTACTTGAGTTTCATGAATAGCTCAATGTTCTGATTCTTATCTCGGAGCCAAGGAAATGAGTGGCGTGTAATTGCTATAAAACACAATTATGTTCACTGATATGCATCCTTTTCTGCAGCTTACTTTGATGACAGTTAATCTTTACTATCCTTTTAAGAAGCCCTCATCACTCTTTTTCTTCTCTTCCTGAATTGGATCACACTTGAGTCGTTTCTTTAGCATTTGCTGAACAAGCCTCTCTTCTTTGTTTCACCACTGACCAGTAAGGAAGACCCTATTTTACTTGTTTTGTTGTTGCATTTCTATTTTTGACTGTCCCCGATCCTCTGAAGTCTTGCCATTAGAGGGTTACATAGCTGCATTTGTGCAAGTTCTATGCCCTGATAAATGGAGTGTATTAGACATATCATCTGCAATAATCTAACCTTTGACTCACTGCAGACCAAGGCTGCATTAATGCACACACATCATATCAAAATTGGGACTGAACCTAAACCTAGAACTGAACCTGGACTAGACCAGGAGGACTAAACCAGGACTAGAACAGGGTCAAGCCAAGTCTACATTAGGACTAGACTAATGTTTTGCTGACTATAGTGGACCTGAAGAGCAAGCCATTTTTTTTATTAACACTCATTATTTTGTGAAAGTTGTACACAAAAATTATTTTGTTTGTTTTGTGAAAGTTGTTTAATGCTGTGCATCCATTCCCTGTTTGCTTACCCTTTTCACAATTTCTTGCATTGACTAGATCTTGGGAAAAAACCAAAACAAAACAGAAAAATACCAGAAAAACCCACAGACTCACAGTCATCCTTGAATATATAATCGATTTATGTACACTTTCTTTACCTGTCTGCTTGCTTGTCTCTTGGTGACTGCTCTTACAAACATGGCAGGGTAAAAATGTCTGCTTTTCACAGTAACACACAATAACACTTAATGCTAGTAGCTCTCAGGGGACATTTTAGCCTTGAGCATAAAAACTTCCATTTGGTGAAAGTAGAAGGTACAAACACGGTTTAGACGGGAGTGATTCCCAACAGGTGGATCAGGACTGTTCAGTGTGTTACTTTTTCATATCTCTAATGCTTTTTTGAAATTCTGAAATTGTTAGAATTTTCATTAAGACCGTAAATTTCAATTTATTTTTGTAAAGCCCAAAATCACAAAATCAGCAGTTGCTTCTAAGTGCTAGATAAGTTACGCGCCATAGTCAAGCATTTCTAAGTAAAGCTCTTGTAGAAAGTGGATCAGGAGATAATCTTACTTTATTGTATATTTGTAGTGATTAAAAGGTCTGTTATTGCGTTTCCGTTTCCTGCAGCTTCCATCCCATGAAACTCAATAGCCAGACGCACCGTTAGTCGCCTGCGGGATCTCGCACACGCGCTCACACATCAGCGACACATCAGGGCTGCGAAGTGTGTCTAATCGACATGCTTATCATATGGACCTTTTAAAAACTATTCCATCCCTTTTTTTCAGCACTATATTGGTAATCCCGCTTCAATGACCCGACCCAAACTCTAATCTGACACAAAAGGAAAGGATCCTACAGTCCGCGGCATGAGGAAGAGCAGTGAGAGGACGTATGGCGTATTTCAACAGTATAAAAGCCTCCAGATGTAGAGGGGGAGAGAAAGTAAACTCCGGAGCGCGTGGAGACGGTCTGGACACATCAGTCAGCAGGAGAAGGCGTGCTCTCTCTCTCTCTCGTGCACCGCAGCGTTTGATGATCCCCGTATGCTCTCTCCCTGTGGGTGAGGTCGCTTTACGGTGCAGCGGAGCAGACTTTACCTGTCCGACCGGAGCTTCACATCGGCGTGATCCGCAGCGGGCAGCGGGGCAAACGACGCGCTTCTTTTTGGCTCACTCGTCCCTTATGGATCTTTCAGTCGCTCGTGTTTTCTGCGTCCCAAACCAAGTAACTCTTGGTTATGAAATATGAACATTAACAGTTTGGTCACATTTGATCGCGTTTTTTATTGTAGGAGAGAAACCTATCCATCGTGACAAGAGCGTTATTACTGGCACTGTTGCGTTCTTTTTGTTTTGGTAAAATGCCGGCTGGACAGATCCGCGTGCCTACTGGAGCGTGTCTGCTGGTACTTTTCGGGACTCTGAGCTCCCGGGTCACGGAGGTGGGAGGCACCCATCAGAGCATCCCGCCGTCCGTGTAAGTGAATGCTCTTTTACGCACAAACTGCACGGGCTTACTTCTTCCTCATTTACGCATATGAGGCGTTTTATCGACAGATTAATATAATTATTAAACTTTATTATGGTAATTTTTAGGAATTATATCATATTATACACAATTTAAACCATGCATCCTTGTACAATGTGAATATTGTCACTGGGGAATCGAATAGTCTCTGAGCCTCGTAGAACAACTTACTAAGAACAATAATGTAATAACTACAGTTATAATGTGGGTACAAATCTATGATCTATTACATTTTATCTGTCTGATTTGTGATTTGTTGTTGTGTGCAGGGTGAAGCTGTGGGCTTCAGCATTTGGTGGAGAGATGAAGTCCATCTCTGCAAAGTATTCTGGCTCCCAGCTCCTTCAGAAGGTGAGCCACTGTTACACTTCATTCAGAATTTTGTCTCATTATCTCATAAAGGTTTGTAGTGCAATATGGTGAGTTGAGAAAACACTCTCAAAATATGAATCAAAATATTCAAAAAGTTCATCCCAGATATTGTTATACATTTTGTATTGGGTATATATATTATTTATTAACCGTAGAGGTGTGCAGTGGGAGGCATTTCGCGTATGTATTCACACATTCACTAAGCATAAATAATTTTACTTAGTATAAAATATAAACTGACAATGATTTGACTTTTAACATTTACATAAATAACACCTGTTTGTAACTGTATTAAGGTTGAACTCCCTGTTCTTGTGTAATCTCTGGCATTAGAGTAAATGTGTGGAAAAAGACGTTGTTTTAAGTCCTTGGGAGAGAAATGTCACTCTTCCTTTTAACTGCAGGGCTGTGTGTTTTTCTGCCTCTTGAGACTGTGTAATGCCTGCTCTTTTGATAACTGCATGTTTAAAGCTTGTTCACAACATGTGTCTTTGTTTTTATGCCTATTTGATATCTGAGTACTTGACACAGCTCTTTGTGCATACATAGACTGGGTTTGAGCCATATAAGGGAGTGTATCTTGCATAGTGATTGTCTTTTAAACCACTTCACATTGGCCTCTTCATCTTTTTTCTGTGAAATATTTGAGTGTGATGGAATGCAAATTTGTCCTAATGGAGGGTCATCTGATGAAGCATGAATTAATAGTGGCTAATGGATAGAGAGGGCCAAAGTTGTGTTAACCCCAGTGGGTGGTGAAGGCATTAAGCTGTTTGGTGGTTTGGTGATTTGAGGCTTGTCGTCTGGGACACAGTGTGATCTGGCAACCCGGAACATACATCTTTCTTGTTGTTTTTCCGGGAACTTCCAACCATAACCAATGACTTTATTATAAAGTAGGAATGTCACAGTATCAAATTTTACTGTTACGATTATTATTATGAGAAGGATTAACACAATTATTCACAATTATTGACACCATAACTTGGCCTGTCACAATAATTACTATATCCAGTTATTGTTCAATATATGACGCTGGAACAATGTTTATATAGCGCTTTTCCACCTTCAAAGTACTCAGTCGCATCAAGGAATCACTCACCCATTCACACACATTCACACACATTCACACACATTCACACACATTCACACACATTCACACACATTCACACACATTCACACACATTCACACACATTCACACACATTCACACACATTCACACACATTCACACACATTCACACACATTCACACACATTCACACACATTCACACACATTCACACACATTCACACACATTCACACACATTCACACACATTCACACACATTCACACACATTCACACACATTCACACACATTCACACACATTCACACACATTCACACACATTCACACACATTCACACACATTCACACACATTCACACACATTCACACACATTCACACACATTCACACACATTCACACACATTCACACACATTCACACACATTCACACACATTCATACACTGGTGTACGCAGACACTTGGGGCGAAACGTGTTACGTGTCTTTCCCACAGACACAACGACCGCATTCACCTGCGGGAGCTAGCACCGCCAACCTGTGGGTCAGTGGATCTGACCGCTCAACCAATGATATTTATGTCAAGAGCGGGATTCGAACCGCCAGCCTTCGGATCAGTGGATAAACACATCAACTGAACTACTGCTGTCTCACAATATGTTCTGGGGCTCAGTATGTATTGTGGGTACGTTTTCTTTGCAAAATTGGGTAGATTTTTGTTATTTTGGTTGTAATATGCTAGGATTTGAGCTGTACAGGGTTGGATAAGTCACTTCTGTGGCTAATTATTGCTTCATTCGGCTATTTCTTTGTTGCATCTCATGCCTTTTAATGATACTTTATATTTAAACACGTTTTTATTGGGATTCTCTTGCTGTATTTTAATTGTATCAGTGGCATATAATAGCTTCAATATTATCGTTTATCGCAATATATTGTGCTTGAAAATATGTTATGATGACAGGCCTAACCACAACCAAACAAAAGTAAAATGATTCACTTTGATTCACTTCATTGTCTAATAGGTTACATTAACTCTATAATGTCTTGCTTTATAAACTCTCTCAACTGAACTTTCTCAATCTAAAAGTGACGTTATTGTGACATAAACAGCCAGACAAAAAGCTCTTTACATGTGGGTGTGTATTTGTGGAGCTAGTATTTTTTTCATTTTCTTTGCACTACTGGGAAATTTTTGGTTATTTTTGGCTATAAGATTTAAGATGTAAAAGGTTGAATTAATGACTTCTATGACTCATTACAGATGCAAACTAAGTACTAAAGTGTTTCATTCACCTATTTATTGCAGCTAATGATTTTTTTTAGCAATTTTGTAGATTTAGAATAGCTTTTCTGGTTTAAATCTGCTCTTGGGTTATTATGTCAGTGGCATAAATTAGTTTCAATATTATCGGTTACTGTCTATATTTACGTCAGCAATATATCGAACTTCAAATATTATATGTTATCGTGACAGGCCTAATCTTGACATTCCTGTTAAGAAAAGAAAAGTTACGCAGTGCATGTTTATCAAGAAATAGACATAAATTCCTTGATTACTCATTTGGGAAAAGTTGAAGCTTCATGTACTCTTTATTACAGATAGGCCTGTCACAATAGCAAATTTTGAAGTGCGATGTATTGCTGAAGTAAATGTAGACGATAAACGATAATATTGAAACCAAAACCTAAAGCAGAATTATCCACAAAAAAACGATTCTAAATGTACAAAATTGTTAAAAAATATGAACTGCAATAAATAAATAACAGAATGCAACACTTAAGTAGTTAGTTTGTGTCTATGAGTCATAGAAGTTCATAATTCAATCTTCTACAGAGGGGACCGGGCTTTTGCTGTAGCTGGTCCCAGACTCTGGAACAATCTTCCTCTGTGTATTAGAACAGCTCAATCTTTAAATATTTTTAAATCTTTGTTGAAAATTCATTTGTTTGCAACACAAGCTGAGCGGGACCCTTGTATTGTGTTGTTTTTTATCGTGTTTTTGCATGTTTCGTTTTATTGACCCCCAAAATAATTGTTCCATCTATCACGTATTGAATGATAAGTAGATAGTAGTATTAGTAATAGTAATAATATTAATCGTGACAGGCCTAATTACAGACAGATAAATGCGTTTCCAGTTTCAAGGGTTATTTGATAAAATGATGACGGCAGCTTGAACGATGTCCCTGAACGTCAGCTGTGCCAGGACTTGCTCCACAGTCACGTCCTGTGTCCTTATCATAGGCCCACATGGACCAGGAAAAGTAGGCTCCGTTCACACACTCATGCACTTGCTCAGTCTATGCACAGCGTGTGTTTCATCACAGCTGATAAGTCAAAGAGCCACTGTTATCTGTTTGACAGGATAAAAACTCTTCGCTCTCTCATCCATTTCCACCTTCTAAAGGAAGATAACCCTCCCGCCGAGTGATGACCTCTTTATGAAATGCAAATCAGGGCTTCAGGGTTAATTGAGCTAAGAAAAAGACTGGAGACCTCTTGTTAAGAAAAATGTATTTTTTAACCTCTCAACTCTGATAGATATTATGTACATATGTATTGAGACCGTCTTATGGATGTTCGTGTTCCTAAATGTCTAAGGAGTGTGGATCGGCCAGAACAAGGCAGGACAATATATTTCATCATTTAATTCACAGGAACCTATAGCAGTGAGTCATAATGTTATCACTAAAATTGCGTTATTAATAGTACAATTATGAATAACAAAACCAAAATCCATCAAAGCATTTCTTTCTCCAAATAAGCACTAAAACAAAACTGCTCTTCTCAATATGAAAATAACCCATTTTGTTTAATATCAGTGTTTTTAATATTGTTTTTAGACTACTTAATAACACAGAAATGCCAAATAAATCTATTGTTTCTTTTACCTTTTTTTCTTGTTATTTTCTGTACTTAATGTGTATATTTACATTTGTGTTGGTGTCTCCGCTCCTTTTGTCCAGAGCGGCTGGGAAGGCATAGTATCACCCCGGGGTGCAAATGCTTTTAAACGGGAGTAGGCTGAATGAAGGCTGTTCTCTGCTGTAGTTGTACACAGAAGGAGATGCATGTGGCTGAAGGAAAAAGGCTGTGTCTTGTGTGAGTGCGTGTGCGATTGTGTGCGTTTGTGTGTAAGATTGTATTCCCTCAGGGCTATGGACAGATGGGCCGCGACACTGTTATCTGCCTGACCCCAGTGCCGCACAAGTCCCTCAGAAAGACCTCCCTGATGCACACATTCAAATGCATGACCTGGATCATGCTCCGTACACTATCACAAAGACCTTTAAGAAGCCTGCAGTATACAAGAGGCACACATGTAAAACGCTGTTATCTTGTATATATGTAGACTAACACGTGTGTCTAGAACTAAGATCAAATTTCATGACTAAAAAGTTATTATAAGACACTTTTTAACAAGCTTGGAACCATAACGTCCCATTTTGGCACATCAACACACTTACATATTTTTTTTATTATGAGTTACTACACAAATAATGGATCATACAGTACCAGTTTAATAACTACACTACTTAATAAATGATCTGTTCATTTTGAATTTGTTAGTTTGATGCTTCATTAAGGCTAATCAAAATTTAGTTATTATAAAGTGTTAGCAATTATACTTCATCTTTTATGGACTGGTACAGTTCTCATCTGCGTTCACGTTGCAATTAATCCAAAATCAGTTTGAATAAAAGGAGTTGGCTAATTACAAAG
The DNA here is from genome assembly GCA_000787095.1 of Periophthalmodon schlosseri. Taxonomy (NCBI): domain Eukaryota; kingdom Metazoa; phylum Chordata; class Actinopteri; order Gobiiformes; family Gobiidae; genus Periophthalmodon; species Periophthalmodon schlosseri. The sequence continues at coordinate 44,411 of KN486693.1, forward strand.
ACATGCACATATTTAGGTAATGCCCTTTGCCAAAACAAAATATCCCATCTCCATGTGCTCTTTCTGTGTATAACCTATAGTTAGACCTCTACCAATAAGTCTATATATATCTTTATTATTCACTCCTAATTTGCATGATAAATAGGCTACAGTATATGCATTTATATTCCAGAATTAATTTAAATGACAAGTACCACCTCATTAAAAACAACTGCATATAATTTGTTTCTGGCAACCCCACAATCCTGTTTTGTCTCCCCTTACCCCTGGTGTCCTGAGCTGTCCTCCACTCACTTCCTGTATTGGGAACAGATCTGGTTTCAAGGTTATACCAGCCAGGACATAGGTCTTTGTGTGCCATATATACAGTATACGGCTCTACATGTGCACCTAATAATGACAAAAACACACAATCAATGAACATCTCAACCTAATTAGTTTTACAGTGAGTCACATGTTGTATACAAAGTGCGTTTGGGGCACAGTTTACTTCTCCCCAGCTCCCACTGATTTGAATTAGCTCTGCGAGTTCTACCTTCTGCACTGCTGTTCTGTTGAAATCTTTAATTTCATGTATCATTGAGCAACCTGTCTATATGCGCCAGTCTGGCTGTAATGACTGTGTTTGTGGATGTCTGAGGCTGGAGCAGTTTTTATACCACATTGCAGTTTACCACACTTTTTCACGAGGTCTTTGGGGGTAAAGGATGGCAATTCTTACAATTTTAAAGTTATCTGGGGATTTGTGGGCTTAAAGATAGGGACAAATCCACCCACAGCAAGAAATGTGTCTGGTTTAATTGTCATTTGCACAACAAGCTACAGTTACCCCCGGGGCGGCCACTTTCATTTATTAATTTGATTAATTTAAGATTAACTTAATTAATTACATTATTTTTTTTACTCGAGGATAGATAGAGAAAAGTTAATGAATTGCACAAAGCATTTACTGTGACCTTCTATGAAACAATTCAACCTTTAGCCACATTGTGTGTATTACTTTTATAATTTATTTCTTGACAAAGTTGTTTGTGTCTGGTGTATGTTTTAAGGGAAGAAGGCTGCACATTCTCATAATTTTCATAATTCTCACATGATTTTTTTTAAAGAACTGAAAATAAAGGTGCACTATAAAACTGTGTACGTATGGAGTGTCCATCACCTGCTTGTCTCCCTAGAGATGTTCTTTTTTCTGAAATATTCCACACAAGGCATTAAACTCTAATTTCCATGGAGACAAGCAGGTGACAGGCCAGGTTCCAGGTCGTTTTCAATGTATTTTTTAAGCATTAAAATAACTGTATTTGAATAAATGCAAGATAGATAGGCTTAATGTCATATTGTGCAAAACCATAACTATAATAACCATAACTATAATAACAGTAGAGAAGTCAGAGCACCTGTAGAGAGATAGTCCCTGTTGCTGCTCCAGGATCTGCACCTGTGACCAACGCAAAGTAACATTCTACAAGGTCAGGCTCTAAAGGTCCTTACTGAACCACCTTCCTTTAATACCAACACAGAAACTTTTACTATAGTAAGTACACAGATTTAGTTTTATCTCTTGTAGGATACTCCGAGCACTGCTGATACACCAGACTGAACGCGACCTGATTCTGAAAGTGCATACGGCTTGTGTATTGGTGAGAAGGCAGCAGGTGTGTAACTTTGTGTTGTACTTAAAGCCATACTTGAGCAGCATACATCATCTAGGAGATTCAGAGGGAAAAGAGGAGAGCAGATAGGGAGGTGTAATGATGTGTGACAAGAGACTACTCTGCATCCATTTGCCTGGCCAGGGACAACTTACATTATACGCTCTCTACAGAGTGCTGCTGTCGTGTACTTCTACCTATTTCTCATACAGATCTCACTGCGGAAAGTCACTGCTGCTTTTTACCAAACCAAACGGACATTTGAGGATAAAAGCATGATAATATAATCGGATGGTGAAATGTTTATGTTTATGTCATAGCAAAACATCTTCCTCTTTTTTGGTTATTATTTATTTGGTTTGCTGTTTTATTTTCACCATGTCCCTCCTGATGCAGTAATCCAGGCTTAATGGCGCAACTTTGTGTTTCTAATGTATTTTTGCAGTACCACAATATCCAGATGTATTTCATTTCATATTTTGTTACAAATACAGGCTCACTATTTTCAGTATTTTTATATTGTAAAGTTTGTGTTTTGAAAGACATTATAATCCCTATATTGAAAATGTTTCTTATAGGTAATTGGCTATTAGGGAAGCGAAACTGATTATGCATGTTTCAGTTTAATTATATATTGTATGATTGTATGGACGAGTGATTGGTGCTGCGTGGGAAATAGCACTGTGAATCTTTTGAGATAATAATCCACACTGAAGTAGATTTTAATTATAAGCAAACCTTTACTACAAATGATTTCACTTGACTTAGCAAACTTATTTTGTGTTTTGACAGAATCTACAGTAACTCCATAGGGACACGCAAACATGAACAATCATTAAAAGTGACTTGATGTTGTAAAGACAGCACTTGAGAGTGGTCAAGAACATTGATTCAGTCTATAAACATGCGGAGAGAGACGAGGCTGGCAGTGTTTGGGATGATTCATGTGGTATTTGCAAATGTTCCTTACTGAGGAATAGAAGGTTGTTAAATGTACTTTTACTTTGAAGCATTTATTTGTCCATTTTTGTGTGTAGTGTTGAAACAGCCTATGCATCTTAGACCATCTTCTTTTCCCATCTGTTCATTACATTCAGTGTATTATCACCATTTCCATACAGACTTTTGCCTCTTTATTTTTAGGAAGTTAAGCAATATCACTGATGAGTGCCAGCTAATTAAGTGGTTTAGGAGTGACTTGTTGTAATTGATACATTTGATTTGATTTTTTAGACAGCATTTTGTACTCGGAAAATAAATGCATTTGCTAACAGTATCCCCCAGGAATTTTTGTTTGTATTTGGTTTGTTTGACTGGACCCACGCCTGTCTTATGCGGTAACATCTGAGCAACTTTGTAGATGTCTTGCCCCGCAGTTACCCCCCAGTGAAAGGGGAAGCTGCACACGGATGCCAATCTCTCTGCCAGCCCCGGTGATGGCTGAGGAGTCCCGGCACAGCAAATGGGAGACGCAGCAGATTAGATTTAGCTTTGGGAAAATTGAATAGCTGTCAGGATTGGTTCGGGAAGGCTGGAGATGAGGTGTAGACAGGAGGATGTACGCTGATGTTTTCTGTCTGTCTTTTGTCTTTTCAACATATAAGTTGCATTATATGGTGGCAGATATATCACAAATTCATAATTTTGCAGCTGTTGTTCTGGATATCTGCAAATTTTGAATACTGAGTATATTTTCTATAATCAAAACTAGTAAAAATAACTGAATATCTAATAAATATCTAGTGTAATCTCCCAAACGAGGGTGTAAAGTGATATTTCTGCACATTTGTAGTTAATTTTAAAGGGCCCATATTACGCTAGTTTCTCTGTTATAATGTTTCCTCATCAAAAACATACCTAGAGTTGTGTTTTGTTTCATTTACCCCTGTTTAACACACAAACCATGCATATTTAGGCTGAGTTTTTCACTCAAAGAGAAAACACTCTGTTCCACCTTGTGATGTCATGTGGTATGTGTTCCACTGTGTTTTTAAACTCCATACACCTTAACTAGAATCATTTAGAATTTCAGTCCTGAAATTTTCAATCTCTACTGAACTAAAGGTAAAAGGTAGCTGTTAAGTTGAAAACTACCGCTTCATGACATCACAAGGTGGAACAGAGCATTTTGAGCTTTGGAGATGTAAAAAGACTAATAATAAAAGATTACTCAAACATGTGTTAATGAAACAAACACAACTCCAGGCATGTTTTTGATAAAATAACAACATTATAACATGGCTTAAAGCTCACAAAAATCAATTTTGTGTCATATAGGACCTTTAAAGCCCATTCATGATTTTGTGATACTTAAACCTTAACCAACATATTTACAGGTTTGTTAAAATGTCTGAATATTGTTTTCAAGATGCAAAAAATATTGCAATATTAATTATTGCCTACCCCTAGTTCCATGTAACGTGCTGCTCATGCCGTATAATTTTGGCTTTCTATTATTTTTGAATGAACCCAGCCAAGTTACTTTCGTTGCTCGCTCTCCTCTGCTCCTTCCTCTGGTTCCCATTGACAGCTTTGTGATCCTTCTAAATTTAATCCATAGGCGCAGTAGGCTAAATGTGTGTAGAAGGAAATAGCTGCAATAGGAGGGATGCCCTGTCACCGATAATGACACAGTTGGGCTGTGTCTTGTGTATCCTTTCATGTCCACACAGGGCTAGCTTTAGCTAACACAGCCACTCACTCAAACAGTAATTAAGCCTTTGTTGGTAAGAAAAGCCACAGGGAATCAAAGAGTGTGGCTCTAGTGTTAAGAGCAGGAGCACAGAGCACGGCCTGGGTTGAGACAGGATTAAAGAACTTCCATTTTAAGGACCATGGCTGCTGACGCTGTGTTTGCGAGCTTAAAAATGAAATATGTGTCAACCAGTGTTATTTTGGTGAGGTCTTTGATTCATTCTATCACATTTTAAACATAGTCCAGAAGAAGAATAATTATATTTCAGAACAGTTTGTATCGATCCAAACTACTGTTATAGTTGTTCGAAAATTGCAGCATTTGCAAGTTGAGATTTTGATTCGATTGCAATTAAAGGGCCCATATTACACTGTTTTCTGATCCATGTTATAATGTCATTTCCTCGTCACAAACAGACCTGGAGTTGTGTTTTGTTTCATTCACACGTTTAACACACCAATCCTGCATATTTAGGCTGAGTTCTTCTCTCAAACGAAAAACACTTTGTTCCACTTTGTGATGTCGTGGTAATACAGGAAGTGCTCCATTGTGATTTTAAACTCCATACACCTTCACCTGAATCATTTGGATGACTTCAGCCCTGGAATTGCCAATCTCTACTGAACAAAATGTAAAAGGAGCTGTTAACTTGAAAACTATCACTGCATGACATCACAAGGTGGAACAGAGCATTTTGAGCTTTAAAGATGTAGACAGACTAATAATCAAAGGTTACTCAAACATGTGTGAATGAAACAAAACACAACTCCAGGTTGTGTGTTTGTTATGTTTTTGAGGAGGTAACAGCATTATAACATGGCTTAAAGCTCACAAGAGTTAATGTTGTGTAATATAGGACCTTTAATCTTGCAGCCCTAGGCCTTAGATCAGCTATAGCCAATTTTACATTTGAAAAGTGAATACTTTGGTTCTCATAGAAACAAACCCATATTTATTTAATTTATTTATTTGTCATTATTTATTCTGGGAGACCCAATGAGAGCACTTAGAATCTCTTTTTCATGGGTGCCCTGTTGAAAATACAGAAAAAATATACAAACAAATAAGTACATAAGTCAATTTAAAACATTAAAAACAGGCGCAGGTGTGAGTATAAGAGTTTGTTAGAAGATTATTAAATTGCGTTTGTGGTACCAAAGTATCCAATTTTGCTTGTCCTTAAAATATATTCAGTTTTTATGAAGCAAAACAGCCAAAAGCCCTTTTTCCCATCTCAGTTCTAGTGTGGCTGTATATTGGTATTGTTAGATGGAAGTATTTGATTCATACATTCATGATTGATAGCCACATATGTAACCTCATTCACACAACTGTTTTGTAATTATGACAGATTAAACCTAATGAAACTGCCCATAGTGAAGATTATCCCGTGATCTAAAGAGGCGGGGCCAGTCCAATTAAACACATTACAGTGTGCAGAGCCGTGTGAAGGACTGTGAGACATTCTCCTGTCCGCATCCATCAAACTGACGTCTTTCAGCTACAGGTGAAAAATGTGTGTTTCATATTTAGAACAAAAAAACTACACTGCATTTTCAGGTCATATGTAATCTCCTTTATTAATGGTAATGTTACTTTCTAAATCTACTGCATTTTTATATACAAAATACATGATCTTTCCACTGTGTTGTATGTGAAGTTATTCTTTTTATTTGGGACAACACACAGTGCAATTTATTGACATGTGGCTGTATTAAATGAGTATTATTTTTAACCTGGGTTGATTTTCTTCCTCTCTAAGCCTCCCTTGTGTATCTCTCTCTCCCTCCTTCTCCTTTAATAATGAATGTAACCGCAGCACTAAAGAATATACAGTATGCGAAATGAACAGTCCTGGGACACTTGGAACCCACGCCTCAACTTTGAAAAACACTTCCGCTGGCGTAGCACTATGTCCTCGCTCTATATCCCCTTCAAAATATGTCCCGGGTCACACATTTTGGGTCCACACAAACCTGATGTATACACACTCACTTTTTGTCACCATGCCCCATTTGCACTAGCGAAAAACTGTGAGGCTGCTGCCAAGTCCAGCTCAGTGGGACACTACAGCTCCTTGCCCTGACCTTTACCTTCACCGTCTATATCACCTCTGCAGTACAAACAGAGGGTTAGCGTATTTGCCACAGCTGTTGTGTAGAAGTGAGGCGCGCCTGACTAAGATCCTGGCTCAAAATCTGGATCAGTGTCCCCAGCATGGCACTGCAGTGAGCCAATACTCTTGAAACTTTTCTAGCAAAATTGAAGGAATGGTTAAATTCTTCCCTACAGTCAGTGTTAATCTTAACTGCAACGACCAAACACAAGGAGAATGGGTTTTTCTTATCGTACACTGAACAGCCACTGACGCAATTAAGATTTAATGTCAGAATCGTTACATATTAAAAGTGAGATATGGGACAGTTAAAAGCAGGTCAGAGTGACACTTTGAGCCCTCTCCTTCGGTGTGTTTATCGCTTCATTCACACCAGAAGAAAGCTGCACTTACACAGTGACTAATAGCTACTTAAACATGAATCTGTGTGACTCCCTATTGAACTCTATTGATTGCTGATGTCACATCCAGCAACAAAAGGGCTTTAGTGCTGCAGACAATGTTGGAAAAATGGGAGATTTATTACTTTGCACGACAAGCTAATTTAGCAACTTTAGGTCCAACAATTCTGCACTAAAAAGAAAAAAATATATATTTTTTTGTTTTGTGACTGACTTTTATTTTGTGTTTTGGTGCATTGGTCTTGGTGGTGATCCATTGCCCTTTTGAGACCAAAACCTGTCCGAGACCACAGAGTCCCGAGACCAGGACAAGACTGAGACCTCTGAGGGTCGAGACTGAGACAAGACCGAGACCACGGCCCATCAAGACCAAATCAAGGCCATCTTTGTCATTTTCTGCATTTATTTGTATTTTACTGTCATTGTGGCACATATATATCATATATATCATCACTTTCTATTTCATCTGATTAATGCTGATTTAGGCTTCAAATAAGCCAAACAAACTGCACTGTACTGAAATACCCCCTATTTTGGACCCTCACCCACAGGTTGAGAACCCCTGTTTCAAGCCAACCTGCACTTGCAGAAACCTGCTTCAAAATGAGTAAGATTTTAAACAAAATGTAATTTTCTTTACATTACTAACTGGAGTTACATTATCTTACTGCATCTGCAGTGATTTTCCAGCCTCTGCACATTTACTACACCAAACGCACATCGTGGCAAATACAATGGATTTGCTCACTTTTATTAGACAAGCTTGAGCCCACATGTCTCAGTGCTCTGCACAGACACTGTAGCATATGTTTAGATTAGTTCTTGCTCTGAGTTTCATGTTGCTCTTTAAATCAGTGCGTAATGAGGAGGGAGTGAATTGCACAGACAGGTAGGACATTTTCAAAAGTTTAACCTGCGCCGTGACAAAGGGACATGCTGTCGGAGACAAGCCGCGCACTGTGGGCGTGTGTGTAGTGATGTGCCCCGCAGTGTCCGCTGGATCCAAATGAGCACACGCTGCTCTGAGGAGCCCCGTGGGTTTGCTGCCGACAGCAGCGACTGTAATGAAATGTGATCGCACTCGACCAGTGTCAGACTTCCAGTCTGTGACATGACCAAGACCAAAGAAAGTCTCAAGGCCGGTCTTGAGACCAAGACCGGTCTGGAGTACTAGACCCTTTATGGACGGGTCTGGAGTACGACATTGCATTTTTGTTTTGCATTGTCATTCACTTCACCCTCTTGCGGTGATAAGTGGTGGTAAGTTACTTCTACACAGCTGCTCTGGAAATGGCTCACACAGACAGCCCCCATTCTGCACAAATTGGCTCTTATTATGACTTTGCTGATCTCCTGTTCTGTATTGCATCTCCTGTGACGTCTCCTTTCGATTTAAAAAGCAACTGATTGAGATACTACCACACCTACTTATATACAGTTAATTCTAACAGTTGTGATGCTTTCATAATAAATGAAGATTATTCAAACGTGAAATGAGCACCATATTTTTATAGTCGACAGGCTTAAACTTAATAAGCTTTGAAATCTTTTATGTAAATCTGCACCATCCACAAAATGGATTCAGCAATCCCAGGAAGAGTGTAACTGTGAGAATGACCAGATCTACAGGCTCACTCCACATATTTCAATTTTTACAAAACGTAGGTTTTGTTATGCAGTATATTATATTTATTCTACAAGTTAATGTCAGCTAGTTCATTCAAAAGAAGAAAAATGTGTTCATTCAATAGAAATAAACTAAAATAAGCATCAAGGTAGTTCCTAACTGTGTGGCAGCTTAAGGGCCCAATCTTCCTCATTGTAACCAAGTAACTATGTCCTCGGCTGTGAGTTAAGATCGGGGGCGTTGTGTTCTGAGGCTCTGGGCTGATGCAGGTACTCATGATGACCATTAGCCCCATTGTATTCAATAATGTAATAACATATTGTGCTGTATTGAAATAAAGCAGGGGAGGAGTTCCCTGGGGTTGAGCAGTACTGTGTGCACAGTTCATTCGCTCCCATACAAGAAAACAGAGGCATTTCACATCTACTGACCTTTTACTACCTGTGATCCTAGGCTAATCATATGTTTGGGATAACTTGGACAGGATTCTGGACAAAGGCTTTAAATTTAACTGTCATACATTTTAGGGTCGTCTGGTCACCCATACTGACCGAGAATACCATCAAAATGATCATCACCAAAACAATAATGATAATTCTATCTTTAACCCAGGAAAGAATATGCCGGTAGTCGTCTTCAGCCAAAATAAAGATGGCGCCCTGAGAGAAAAAATAGAGCTCCGATTGGCTGGGAGCAGGTAGTAGACCCTGCCTTCTAGACCTGCATATTTGCATTAACTGTCTTTAGGCCAGCACACCTCGTGAAGACAGTACGCGTGCTTTAGGACTGGCTAGATCAGGGACTAAAAGTGTAAATTCCTAATAATAAATCCTCTCTTGGGACGGGGATGAATATTGCCTTTAAACATCCAGCACAATGTTTTGCTCTCTCTTTCCACTTTCACGCCGGCTGCTGCTAAAATCAATTTAGCAGTGTGCGGGTGTATGGAGTGGAATGGGGAAGCAGCAGGTCTCTTTGTGGGCGCTGCTAAGCATGAAAAATGTGCAGGACTTTGGTGAAGCCAGCGGAAAGCAGGGAACTCCAGATAGACTGCGCACTATTCATCAGTTTCATATGGACAGATTAGGCTTGCTCAATGCTATTATGTTTTTAGTCAGTTGAGTTATAGCTATATAGAGGAGCGCAGTGAGGTATTGCATCTTAACTTTTCAATGGAAAAGTCAAACGTACTTTAAAGTAATATAGGTGATATGCTACATTTACTGGTATAACTTACACTTGACAAAATCCAAATTAGTGGAGCATGTTGCCACCCCTTTCTTACTACCTCCTTTCGCTTCATGGTCTCATAAGTTGCCAGGTAAAGTGAGAAATTTCACTGGCATTCATCATAGTTTACACGTATGCATCTGGCAGCCATGATGTGGAGCTCTTGATGCTCTTGTGATTGCTTGTTTGGCTATGGATGGATTTGACAGACCTAAACTCAAAATATCATTTCTGGGGAACCAAAAAGGAATACCTGGTGCCATAATGGGGAGCGGTGGCTCAGTTGTGAGAGCACTGTCCCGCTCAAACCAGTGCATTCTGTTATTGTGTCCTTAGGCAAGACACTTCAGCCACCTTGCCTCCAGTCTATGCATGCTGGTGTATGAATGAGTGTTTGTGAGAGTGAATGTGGGACAATGTCTACAATACAGTACGTTTACAGCATGTATATCACGTTTGTTCATTACCAGGCACTGTCCCAACCAAATAAACCAATAATAATAATAACCTGGCAACACACATAAAAAAATATAGTTGACTTAATACTTTGTCCTTTTAAAAATACCAAAAATTTTAACTCTGATTTTTCTTAAACACGCTACCTTAACCCCACCAGAGTATTTCCCTAGCAGAATTTTAAGTCTCGGTGATGGTTTGGGTGTGTGCGCTGTATGACGTGTGAGGACAGTGAACGATGGCACCCATTAGGCAGAACAGGCCCTGGCACCCTGCACTCCGAGGGAAATGGTGCGTGCCCAACACAGTCCCCCCGACACGGGCCTGACAGTGAACTCCTGCATTCTACACACTACAGCTGTTAGTCTGCTGTTCCTCTCAACTGTAGCCCCGAGGCACACGCCAATAATACACACACATACACACACGTACACACACGTACACACACATACACACACATATACACATGCACACAGCGACTGCAGATAGTGTTTGAGGAGGGTAAGTGGTTTCAATTATACTGGAACATGGCCACACTCAGATCAAGATTAAATCCATTCACTGTAAAGTCATTATGCTATTTGTAACCATATAAAAGCTGTTTTAGCATTTCAATCAGTAACAACATTATGGAAGCAATTAAAGTCGAAGTGCTAACTGAGGACATTTTTATTTTGTTGGTGTAATATCTGTATTGTATGGGTTAACATTTGGAGAACAGACCACCTCCACAATTGCAAGATATATTATAGTGCTAGAGGGTTAGATATAGGGCTAGAACATAGAAAGTAGCCTACTTTATCTTAATACAAAATATCTTAAGGACCCCACAGAAGTATTTTGCATACTAGCGTTGCCGTGATACGAACATTTCACACAATTTCTCATAAGCTACATAAGGTGATGTAGACTGGTTCTATTTACTTCATTATAAGTTGCATAAATAGTTTTAGTGTCAATTAGTACCAAAGTATACATTTCTGATACCCCTAATGCATACATCTAAAATATTTCTTTGTACACTTGGAAAATAAAACATATTCTTAAAATAATGACACATTTTCTCTTATGAAATAAAAACTAACCGTCTTATCGAAAAACCATTTTGTACTGCTGTCACAACAGACACACTGAAAAACAGAAAACCTTAATGTCTTAAAATGATACCTCAGGAAAACACATCATTTGACTGGATCCATCACTGGAGAGGCTAAAACAGACATACAAAGATTCAGTTTGTATTTGTGTTTGTGATGATTTTTCTTTGGTAAGCAGCAGAATAGCCAAAGTGGTGGTGACATAGTGCTAGTATATCTGAAGGTTAATTTAAAGATTTAATAAGCTTATTATATATTTCTCTATAATATAACTGTCATAATGCATTTACCGATTGTTATTGTTGTTTTAGGCTATTTTTATTACATGTTTATTAACTAAAATCCCATATTCTCTTCTTCACTTTTGAGTTATATTTTAGACAGTCAGTGTTGTAAGAGTCTTGACTGAGTACAAGTATATGCTTAAACCAGTACAAGAATAAAATGCACTTATATAGAAGCCATTAAAGACTTCCCATCAACATGAATATATATTTAAAATTGTTGTCATATGACCACACCGTAACACACCATAATAAGTTTCCCTTACCTTCTGTCTAATAGTTTTGCACCACTTAAGTCAGACTATAGCAATGACCAGCGTGAGCTGGGTTTCCTTGGACTTGCACCACTGTCACATCCACAAAGCTGCGATAGAGCAGTCTGTCACTGTTATTGTATGGGCATGTGCTCTCCACACCCTCCCCATTCAAACACATTGATCCAGCTTTGGGACATCTTCACACTGTGATCAATACCATACTCAAAGATGACAAATTGCAGTGTTCCCATTGAGCGAGTACTGTTATAATCTTTTTGCTTTTTAATCAAGATTAACATTCTCTTTTTGAGTGTAACCTACATTTTGGACTGTGAGTTTGTTTTGCACTAAGCCTTGAAATGAAGCTGTATATTCTACAGTCAAACTATTTGACTATTTTTTTTTTTCTTTTATCTTTAAAGCAAACCTATTATGCAAAATTGAATTTCAGAGCTTTTAACCATATTATAGTTGTTTCTCCTTCTCATTTACCCCCTTGAAGCTGTATTTGGAGTGATTCGTGCCTGTTTGAGCAATCTTACATCTTAAACAAAGCATTTAATTTATGTTCTAATGGAAGATAGGGGTGGGATTTACTAAGTTTTCTTCTTCCCACTCCTTTTCGAGCTTAAATAAGAAAAATATGTGAAATGTGCTTTAAGTGTACTGGATACATGTGTTCACTTACCTGCTTGAAATAAAAAAAAAATCTTTAAACACTTATTTTCAAGATGCCACATTGCCGATCAGAGTCCGTTTTCACCGCCACCGGCATACACCCATTGCTCTGTGCTTACATTGTTCTCCAATTCTATTTTCTTAATCGCCAATGCATATAGGATTCAGCAGTGTTGCGTAGTCATCTTGGTACAAATGAAAAAAAAATCTGCTATTCGCTAGCGTGATCTGCAGCTCTCCATAAAAGGGGCTCACGGCTCTTTGTTGTGATGACGATTACGGCGACGTCTGCTCCCATTGGGCACCGCAGTTTTCTAACGTGAAAGTCAGCGGACTTGTTTAATTTATTAAGTCATTTTAGATGAATATTGCGATTTAAAATGCACAAATTATAACATAATGATCCACGAGTGTCGTAGATTATAACCATACAGCAGACACAAGCATAATTGGTCTTCCTTAAAACTACTTTGCCAACAGTTATGTAGCTTACCTGGGGCATGTGAAAATGTCTAAAGTATCACATCTGTTGCTTTCTCGCCTTGGACACATACTGTATCTAATTGTAACAAGGATTGCTACTAGTATTAGATAAAACAGAAATATTAACTGCTAAACTAATACAGAATCCCATGTATTTCAGATCAAGTTTGTGGAGGTTTTCTAAGACATGATATACAGTAGTTGTAGAGGAAATTATGATATTAAATAATTGTATTTGCAATTTAATTATTGCAACTTGTAATTTTGGTTTGATAACGTTATATCCTGCAGCCCTATACTTCACCCTCTGGTCTAGTAAGTATGTAAGTGAATGCATGTAGAATCCGCAGGGAAATGTCTCCAGTGGCAGGAGATAGGGCCCCAGACCAACGGGCTTTTGAGGCAGGGAGGACAGGCGTGAAATTAATTGTTCCACTTCATCTGCGGCCAGTGCTCTTCTTTTGAGGGTACAATTTGTTGGGTGGCATAAAGAAAGAAGGAGCGGCACCAAAGCATAGCATGGGAGGGTAGAGCAGCGATTTGGCTTTGTGGAATATTCGGTGATCCAAAGTAGGTTTCCACTGGATGCTTGTCTCTGCTCCTAATCCAGGTGTGAAAGCGGACCGAATTATACAAGTAGACACTATACTTGACTCACTGGATGTTGTCAATCAAAGTGAAAAGTAAAAGGTAGTGCTCAAAATATGATGAGGGATTACCAATGACGGAATCCCTCAATGTTCCAAATCAGTTTTTAAAGCAGACCTCTCCTTTTACCCTCTCAAAGTTGTATTTGAAGTGAGTCATGCATACTTGAGTAATCTTTAACCGCTTATTTTCAAGACGCCATATTGCCAATCAACTTCCTTTTTCACCATACACAGTATACGCCCACTTCTCTGTACTTACTTCATTCTTCAGTTTTTTCTTCTCCAATACGGTGATACACGTAGCATTTTGGTACAAAAAAAATCGACTACTCGTCAGCTTGGTTTGCAGCTGTCCATAGGAGGTGCTGACTCTTCGTGTGAAGATGTCCCAAAAAGAATACCTGGTGTCGTAGTGGGGCGGCAGTGCATTCTGTCATTGTGTCCTTAGGCAAGACACTTCAGCCACCTTGCCTCCAGTGTCCATGTATGCTGGTGTATGAATGAGTTTGTGAGAAAAAATGCAGCACAATGGATGGAAATTAGCCAATGTCTAGAATACAGCGCGTTTACAGCATGTATATCACGTTTGTTCATTACCAGGCACTGTCCCAACCAAATAAACCAATAATAATAATAACAACCTGGCAACACATATGGAACATCCAATGAAGGTGCTGACTCTTTGTTGTTATGACGTTTACGGCGACCTTGGCTCCCATTGGGCACTTTTTAAATGTCCAAATTATAACATAATGATCCACGGGCGTCATAGATTATAACTGTATGGCAGACAAAAGCACAATATGTCTTCTTTAGCAATTAAATTTAAGAACTTAGATGTATCAGAATATCTGCCGTAAATACTGCAGTTGTTGTTTTGGTGATATACTAAATTAGAATATCAAGGATATTGTCTGTAACTAAGACTACAAAAAGATCAGATTGGAATTAAAAATAAAATGAAGTTTCAGTGTAATGTTTCAAATAGAGGTATAAAGTGATATTTCTGCATAATTGTGGTAATTTTGTGGTCCATTCTCTTTCTGTGCTCAAAAACTGAAACTCATCCAAGACATTTACAGGCACCTTTTACCACATTTTTGCCATAATGTATGAATATTGATAAGGTAATACTAAAAATTGAGATAATCATTTTTGTCATAATCGCCCAGCTCTGCTTGTACTTAATCATGATACAAAAGTTCAGGTTCACTTGTGACTATGCTGCAGTGAACCCACAGTAATGACTGAGAGCTGCTAATGTGAATATTGGTGCAGCCGTGCAACACCTCTGGGTGCCACCTTGTCTCCTCACCTTCTCCTTTCATGTCAGCTGTAATTACAAACATGCCTGTAGGGAGCAGCAGCACTCTCCGGAAAGCGATGACATTGCAAAGACTAGTTTGAGCAGAATGGACGCTTACTCCAAAGCTGTTACAATGATTTGACGCAGCAAATGAATGGGGAACATGAAGGCAGTTGTTTATATCTTCAGGGAATCCATCTACAAAGCTATAGCTGTTTGTTTTTTCCTTGTAAAGCTTCTCTGTGTGACCATTATTCATTCACTCTAATCACTACTTGTGTTGCCAGAACTGCCCTGGGGCTGAGTGATGGAAACACGGCCAGCTGGATTAGAATCGTCGACCCACTACTGATATGGATCCCACAATATGCTGTACTTCCAAATATTTAAGGAATACATCAGAACTTAAAGGGGCTGTATCTGATTAAAAGGAAAAAAAAATGCCCCAGTACAAATATAGTGCACTGTTAGCATGCTAGTTTTTAGCAATACTGTTACGGCAAACTCTGGTCTCTGAAAGTTGTGAAAAGCCCATCACAGTGAATAATGAATGTGGTAGCAGTGCATCAAGAAAGTGATGAATAACTACTGCTGCAAATGGTTTAAAATAACTTAATTTGACCATTCAAAATATTTAAGATTTTGTTTTGAGTTGTCAGTTGCTATGACAAGGGTGCTAGATTTTTACTCTAGCCTTTTCCTTAGGTCCATTGACTTCATGGCTCTGCAGTCATGTTGGTTCCTCTCCAATAAACCGAATAGACGATGTGGGTGACCCCTGTAATTACCCTGCAGTTTCCTGGTGGTGTTCTGTGTTATTAAATCCAATTAAAGTCTAAATTATTATTATTCACAGCCATTTTAGACTCATAAAGGTATAATTGTCATGTTGTCAGTACATGTCAGGGAATATTTACTTTCACATTCTACCCACAGTTACAACGTGTTTCTTGTGAGCTGCCCTGTTTGCCGCCGTCTGCTCCAAACATCAGAGAGTCTGTCGAGTAGCTTCATTCTGCTGCTTTCTTGTCTTTTACCACACACACAAACACACGGAGGATTTCCCAAGATGCACCTCTTTTGTTCATCAATTCACTCTCATTCTCTCTCATAGAATCCGACATGCTGCCAGTTGCTAACAAAAGTCGAGCTATTTTTTATGAATGAAAAACATCAATCCGTGAATGAGGCTGGATAATATTCTGCAAAGACATCCAGTGGGTTATTTATTTAAATTGGTTCTTAGCTTTTACGTCAGTCAGAATGAACATAAATCAAAGGGTTTTTTTATATTGTGCTTTGTAAATAAAGATAATTACGTCTACATGAGAAGGCACTGGTGTTGAATGCAGCTCTGTGTGGGAGAGATAAAAGGTAAAGCGGCGGTGTAGGCAGCTGTGATGGTGGGCTAGGACGCTGATGGTGAGGGGGCTCTGCTGGTCCGTAAAATGAGCTGGGATTTGGGGAAATGGTGCCGAGTCTTTGTGCAAGATGAACTTTTCCCCCTCCATTAAACACTTAATTATATAAACCTCAGTGAAACACTGGCCCACAGATGCAAATAAGATTATGTCACTGGTGTCTACAGAGAGGCCGGGATAGAGACTGACAAATACACAGACACCTGTCCAGTGTGATTAGGCCTAATCTTTAGTATGAGGTTTGGCATAGAGATTGGCTGGCCAATATTGGCTGTCTGTTGTATCGCGGTGATGTAAGCACTTTTTAGCGTGTCGTCTATCAGTGATTTAAACGTATGTGTCTTTTTTTGTATTTGTATATTTTGTGCTCCCAAAATGTGACTATACTGTTCACTTCTAGACTTGCCGTGAAACAGGGCTGTGGATGCCTAAATATTTAAGAGATATAGATTTTTTTTGTATACGTTTCTCATGCAGAGTACTATAAAGATACTAACATCTGTTAAAACTTATCAGTGCATAAGTTGAAGAGGTAAATCAGAAGCCATCTTGCTATAGGCCATTTTTGCTCTGTCTGTGACCTCGGTGCCGCCTCCTGACGCATCCTCAGGCACTGACGCATCTCTTTATGACTTGCTCCCCTCCAGCAATGCCACACAACACAGACACAAACACACAGCACACAAATAGAGAAGAAATGCATTTTGGTTTAAGTTACCTGCTTTATTTTTCATTTTAGACATGGAAACAAAAAAGCCAAGCCTCCCATTTCCCCTCGTCATTGTTTCTTTGTGTGCTCAGGTTGTAGTACAGGGTGTCAGCGGTCGGGGTGTGTGCGGGTTGGACTCCCCTGTGATGATGATGATGTGAGGTGAACAGAATGGCTCGGGGCTAATTGGCCTTGTCTTGTCTGGTCTCTGCTCTGCGGTCAGCCTGACTGCACATCTCCACACAGCATGAGGTGTGGAGTCTGTCATCGCAAGCACACACTGCGCACACACTGCGCACACAAACACACAAAATATTCACACAAGTGGCTATGCTGTGTCATATCAAAGTTTCTTTTTGTCTTACAGCAAAGGCTCACTTGTGTCTGTGACCTCTAACCTTCTTGTGTATAACTTAATGGGTTTATCGATTTATTCCCCATGTTATTCTTGTTAGGGGATGCTCGGTGGGTCAAATGCAGGAATTTTACTGTAATCTTGGAATCTTTATTGTTGTGAAATAATGGGGTATTGTCAAAGATGGAGTGTTTACCCATGAACGAAAAACAGTGGTGGAAAGTACTGTACTTATATGTGTTATTTCAGACCTTTCTGTTGGCCAAAAAATCTGCACAGTTCTTTATCATATTCACCTCTTCAATAGTTATCAAAATCTGTGTGTACTTTTTTACTCTAAAAGTACATTTTAAAGGGGACTTCATTGCCTTAGGTCCAGAATATACACTTCTTCAGTACTTTACGAAGATGTGAGTCTGGTCACTGGTGAATCTTCCCGTTTTCAAATGGGATGGATGGATGGATGGGTGGATTAGACAACTGTGGACAGGCACGGTCTGTATGTATCGTAAATAATAAAAGAAAAAAAAAATATCACAGGGGACAAAAAACATTGCGGATTTCTGCCGAATCAATGGCCGAAGCACTAAACTCTGAGATAAATTATATTTTATTTGTAAATCATAGTTGACCAATGAGCTTCTTCATTTCACATGTGTCACCTGATTGCATGATCATGTTTGACTTGGCTTGAGATGCAACAGAGGGACTTCAATTTTAATAGAGTATTTTTTTTATTTAATACATTTACTTTTATTTGAGCAGTTCTTTGCCCCTATATCTGTATTTTTAAGTAACCAAACTGAGTACTTCCAACACTAATTAGATGATGTTTCAGCGCTGGACACGGTTTATATTGTGAGGCTTAGTAAATGCCTTGGCGAAGGTTTGGCTGTCCAATGGCATTTTGTTAAGATTTCAACATCAATTTAAGCTTGATTTTTGCTCTGTGACTGCTGATATCGGTCTATAGGATTATCAGGAGTTTTTGCCCTTCCAGATATCATTTTCACTTAGTCATCAGCAGTCACTCTGATTGGACTCAGAACACAGCACTCCAGGCTACAACACGGCACTTTGATGTTGCTCTCAGTCTAACACACTGTATAACTCTTTCAGGTCACACTCTCATTGTTTTCAGGCATTTCTAATTCAGGTGAGCAGGCCTATTGTTTTTTGAAATGTTCTTTTTCTGTTTGTCTTT
Source organism: Periophthalmodon schlosseri (assembly GCA_000787095.1). NCBI lineage: Eukaryota > Metazoa > Chordata > Actinopteri > Gobiiformes > Gobiidae > Periophthalmodon > Periophthalmodon schlosseri. The sequence continues at coordinate 63,035 of KN486693.1, forward strand.
GTAATTGTTCCAGTGTTGCCATATGTGGAGAGACACTTTTTTGGATATCCCCTCCAGGGCTTTTGAACGTGGATTTGAAACTCTGAATTGTTTTGGCTGGAATTCACACATGGATCTGGCAACGAGTGTGACATTTTGGCAGCAAATCAAAGGTTGAAGTTTGAAAGTAGTTTAGACCATTATATGCTATAACACATTTTTAACAGCTTTTGCCCAAATGTATAATCCATCCTAATCCATTGGGAATATGCTCCGTTGCTCCTCCTATTTGTTTCTATTGGGCTGCTATGCTCTCATGCATTTCTTTATTGCAATTAGAAGATGTTGAGGACTGGGAATGGGAAGGAGGTGAAGCATTGACAGTGGGAGAGTTTTTTTTAAATGGTCCATATTACTCCATATTCCAGTCTATGTTATAATGGTAATACAGGAAGTGTTTCACTGTGTTTTTAAACTCCACACAGCTTCACTAGAATCATTTGGATGATTTCAGCCCTGGAATTGCTAATCTTTGCTGAACAAAAGGTAAACCCGAAAACTACCGCTTCATAACATCACAAGGTGGAACAGAGCATTTTGAGCTTTGGAAATGTAGACAGACTAATAATAAAGGGTTACTCAAACATGTGCGAATGAAACTAGGTATAGGTATATATTTGCAAATCTTAATCTAATTTTTGGGTATTTTTGTTCTGTTCTGTCTTTGTTGTAAAAATGTGTTATATTTGAAAAATTACATGAAAGTGCAAATGTTTATCCACAAGATCTGATAAAATAAATTCAGCCTTCAATCTCATCTAAAAAAAAAATACAGTTATTAATACATTTTTTCATGCTAACCATTTTCCCTAAAACTTAAATTTGTAATTCCGAGCCCCCCTGCCCCGTACTTCTCCCTCACTTCCTACACATCAGCTCTCTGCCTTAGTGTAAGCAGGTTGGCATGACATTAGAGAGGCCATGCCATTTGATTTGAAGGTAATCTTCTTCTAAATCCCCTGTGCATCTTCTAAAAAATTCCCCTGTCCCTTTGCTAAGGCCATGCAGCAGTGGAGCCTACTTCAGCTCTTCTTGTGATGGCACATGTGTGTAGTACGAGCAGTGTGTGAGGAATTAGAACGACTTAATGTCACTGTCCCAAACTGAGGTGCAGTTAATCTGAGAGCTGAGGTTGGAGGAAGAATAATGTGATTTTCTGTACAACATGGCGTGTCATCTCTTCCATTTAAGCTCTAAAAATCTTGGTATTTCTCTGCTTTGACTAAGTGCTTCATTCAGATAAAAAACAGAATAATTCACAGTTTCTGCAGTACATGTAAAATTATAAGAGGTACAATTAGGCCTATGCAATGAATAGGCTCTATGCACAGCAACACGCTGTCTCAAAGCTCACTTTTATTAAAATCGGAAAACATAAAACAAACAACCTATTAAATTTGGCTAATTAAAATAAAGACTACCCAATTATTTGTATATGTACAATACTTCAGTTTGTGGTGTTGTTATAATATTTATTATTCCTCAAAATTAGCATTAACATTAGCATTGAGACACAAACATCCCTCTTTCTAAACACAGAAGTGTCCTCCGGTGTATTTATTTTCTTTGTGTACTGTTTAACATGTTGTCAGTGACATCCACCCGCTGCTCCCAGTCCATTGTCTTATCTTTAAATATTTATTCATTTTAGCGTGACGGGCGCTGTTGTGCACAGAGCCTATTGAAACTGAATCATTGATATCATCAATGATCAACTTGGTGTTTTTTGAGATGTCTCCCTCCAACCCTCTGTCACTATCAGTGTGTTTGGAGAAGAGTAGACATTGAAGAAATATATTGCAAAATTTTTATGATAAGAATCTAGCAAATTTAATCAAAATGTGTGATTGATGAAGAAATAGAAAAATGTGATTTAAGCCTTTGCCATATCACCAAGCATTTCTACATTTCCACAGTTGGCCGAATTATGATCTGAGAAAAAAATATATCCTGCTTCACTTTGCAAAATATGTAGAGAAATTCTTTAGTTTTGATTATGTCATTAATTTCTGTTTTTTCTGCCTTCTTATGTCAGATGCACATTGTATTTTCAATATTAGTGATCTTATTTGACTGTTTAATTTTGTGTTTCAGAAATACAAAGAGTTTGAGCGGGCAGTGCGAGTGGAGGAGATCGATGGGCTGCGCCTGGTCAAACAGCTGGCACAAAACATGGAGGAGATGTTCCATAAGAAAGCACAGGCCATGAAGGTGCGCAATAACACTGTCTACTAAACACAACAAAATAACCATACTATACCACTATTGTCCTATTATTATGCAACATTTATCTGAATAAGGTGCATGGTTATAAAGACCCATTCACAAGAATTAATTGTGGAGAGCCATGAAGGTTTCCATATAAGCTGCCATCATTATGCAAGTCATCTCTCCTCCAGTATTGACCTTATTGGATGACTCTGCTGTAGTGTCATTTAGCTGCAATGAAACCAGACACCTGCATGTATGTGAGAGGAGAGGGCGTCCATATTGAACAGGTCATCTGGGGACGAAGCGTTTCTGAATTATTGCAATTCTTTGCTAATTCACCAGGCGTGAGAGGACTGTGACATGAATGGAATGATGGATTAGAACAGGGCACAGGTCTGACACAGGTTTGATTATAAACTTCATCTTCAGACTGAGGACATGCTGTGACATATAGAGACCCTCAGTCTTTCCGTCTTCACAAAATGAATATCCCGACTGTTATCTACAGAAATGATCAGACCCGTCACTCCCGGTGTAAGACATACAGCGTCTGCATCTTGGTGCGGGATATGTTCTGGGAGCACTGCCGCTCGGCTCCAGGTGATAGATCCTATCAGGACAACATGATGCTGCAACAAAATTGGATTTTTCTCACAGACTCAGGTCCAGGGATAGACTGAAAAGAAGAGGACAGAGATGGAGACATGGTTATTTTGACATCCCATTTTTATGTTTGGCTGAATGTGGAACAGCTCTGTACCAACACCATGCACTTTTTAAACCAATACTCTCCTCTCATTATACGTTAGTTTATCTAATGTCATATAATAATGTCATATAATAATTCTCTTGACTTCCTGTAATGTCTTTTGTCTAAACTTTAATAACATTAGTTGCATTAGCCCTCCTGTAGTTGTCCCATAAAGTATCTTAAGCCCCTTGAGATCTTCTAACTTGGTTAGCTAATGGCTTCTCCATAGGCCCTCCAGATGAGGGCTGCACTGTAATTGTACTGTATGGGATATAATACAACAGTGACTGGTGAGGAGATTCTTGAGTTATGATCAAAAAGCATCATTTATATAAATTATATATATGTGTATACACACACACACACACATTTTTTTCATGTCACTCTATGAAATGGTTATTCATGAAGTCTCTTTTAATTGTCTATCATTATTTAATTGGCCACCTCTAACTTATTTATTGCACTACACTGAATCCTTGTCTTCTTTTTACTCTGCTCATCTGCACTTGATGCAACCTCATTCATCCAGATTTGGCACTCTACACACACTAACTTGTGTGGTGTGGCTTCTGTGGCTATATTTTTTACTTATGAGATATTGAGAATGAATAAATAACATTAAGAGATATTGGAGTATTCTGGTGGATTGTTTGCCATCTGCTCATCTCCATCGAGATGTTATTGCTTAGGCTGTATTATTACACAGTCGGGCATTAAACTTCCATCTTCTCCATGGAGAGACAGGCAGGTATCACCACCAGCCCAAGTTACAGGTCAAATCTGCACAACTCAAGTTTTTCAAGGTATTCTTTTTAACATTAAAACACATGTAATAAGAGGTTTAATGCTGTACTGGTGAACAATCCAGACAGTCCAGACAAAAACAATAACATCTCTATGAAGACAAGCAGAAGTTAAGTGTTTGCCATTTCTTTCATTTGACATCATTCTAGTGAGAGACACTCAACATGCAAGTCAGATGCCCTTCCAACAGCAACCTTTTGCATTTATTCAGACTGGCAGCAAAGATAACACTTATTTTAGCTTGACTTCATTTAAAACTATCCACATATCCCAGTTGCCCCTAGAGAATATTTTGTTATTTCCAATTCTACCTTTCTTCAATAAACCAACTTTGATTTGTCTGCATTACCGCATACACTATCTCATCCTTTTGTCCTGTCTCTGCCCCTTCCATCCCTCTGCCTTGAGCTGCGGTGCCTGTGCTCTTCTCCACTCAGTGCCCCCCCTCTTTCTCTCTCTTTCTCTCTCTCACCTCTCTCTTCTCTCTCTCCCTCCGTCCGTCAGAACTGCAGTTTTATCGCGCGTCTCCTCCTCGATTGGCCCCGTCTTTATCGCTCGCTGCCACCTGCTGAGACACACAGTTCCACAGTGTATGCTTGTGTTAGCTCATGTCAGTGTGGGTTAGATGAGAGATACAGGCTTACAATGAAAAGTAAATACATGAAAATAAAGGTTATGGCAGAGAAATTGTTTGCCCATCAGAATAAATGGTTGAAGTTCATTTCCATACAAAACACAAAGATAAGCGCAGATCAACTTCACACATATTAAAACGTTCCAGTGTTTAATGCGGATGATGGTAGTAGTTAACGTTAGGGCTGGGGAGTATGGAAAAAAATCTTGTTTCTTTTTCTTGTATTCTTGATTTTTGATTAGATTTCTAGACTTGATTAGACTTTCTTCTTCCTATATCTATAAGTATATCTGTCTATAGCTTTTACTGAGAGAGACCTCTCAATTAAACTGGTCGAAGTATATAGAAATGACTGAATTCCGATCTCAATTCATATTTGATTATTTGCACAGCCTTGGTTAAAATTCACAAGTGTATTTTGTAAATATTTTTTAGTTATGCTTTGCTTTTTGCAGTTTATCAGAGTTAATACTGTTTTACTACAATAACATGGCTGTATATACATTATTACCATAACTATAGAAAGTTTTGGGGCTCTTTGAAATATATATTTATGTTAAAGCAGACCTATTATGCAATCGACTTTACAGAGCTTCTTTCCTCTTCTCATTTACTCTCTCAAAGTTGTATTTGGAGTGATTTGTGCATGTTTGAGCAATCTTTAATCGCTTATTTTCAAGACGCCATATTGCCCCCATCAATCCCCGTTTTCACCGCCACAAGCAAACACCCGCTGCTCTGTACTTACTTCGTTCTCCAATTTTATTTTCTTAATCGGTGATACACGGCAGCGTCATGTAGTCATTTTGGTACACATTTAAAAAAAAAAAAATCCATTACTCGCGTGCGTGATCTGCAGCTGTCCATAGGAGGGGCTGACATCTACACGGCTCTTTGTTATGATGACGTTTACGGCGACATCAGCTCCCACTGGGCACTGCAGTCTACACGCTCTTTGTTATGATGACGTTTACGGCGACATCAGCTCCCACTGGGCACTGCAGTTTTCAAACATGGAAATCTGCGAACTTGTTTCTTTTAATAAGTTGTTTTAGATCAATATTGCAATTTAAACTGTGCAAACTATAACATAATGATCTACAGGTGTCATATATTATAACTATAGAGCAGACACAAGCACTATAGGTCTTCTTTAACAACAATAATATTAAAACTTTACTTATTCATTCATTCTAAAGAGGCAGCTCCTTTTGATTACTGCCTGTGCTCCATCCGTCACATAGTGGTTTGGATATTATCACCGTTTTGCAGACTGCGTGTTTTCTCTCTCGCCCTCTCTTCTGATATGAGTTTTGTTTCATGCTGTGAGTGAACGAGAGAAAACAGCACATGCTTAAAGACACACTGAACAGTTATCGAAGTGGAAAAAGCCCGGGGCTATTATAATGCCCCCTTTGAAGTCAAGCACTGCTGTTTCTGGTGACAAATGCACTTCAAAGCTAAGTGTACAGCTCTGTGTCTTTGCTGTAAAAATGCAGTGGGCTGTGCGCTGTGTACCTGCTGATATCATTTACCTGTGGCAGCTTCTCGCAGTACTGTTCAGCAGCGCCATTATCAGTGCAGAGAGAAAGTTCACCAGTTCATCAGTCACACACAAAGTTTTGCAAAATGCTCATATTCAAATCCACAGGAGATGCACTATTTAGACAATTGCAGATTTTTGAAGCTTTTGTATAATGCTGATGTTATGAATTTTTTTTTTTAGCTTTTAATGCAGTTAAAACTGTTGTTCTCATCAAAACATACTTGTAGTTTTGTTTCATTATTGTGTGCTTGGAGAATCCTGCATATTAAGGCTATTGAACTCTTAAGAAATCAGAACACACACCTCCCACCACTTAATGTTATTCGGTAGTAAACCATAAAGCTGTTACTGTGAAGATTATGGTGATATGGCCCTGGTGACTCAGCTAACTGTGACTTCAGTACTTGCCATTGCTGTTTTAGCTAATAATTCTACTCCATATGTTTCCATTAAACATATTTATTATGCAGTTATTTAATTATACGTACATATACCGCCACAGAACTGACCTGTAACAGCCTAGCGTCATCACCTGCTTGTTTCTGTGGAGATGGATGCGTTTAAGTTATACTATATGAAATACAGGCGAAAGTTAGATTATTTTTCTTCTTCTGTAACAGTGTAATATTATGTGTCATTCTTTTAGGGCTGTCTGTGTAATCCCTCAATTGTCCAGGTATGATCCATAGCAAAAGAAAAATTCAAATCTGTCAACTGGACAAAAAGTTGTAGGAGTGAAGACGTTTCATCCAAGCTGCTGCTTCAGTTCTGGTCAGATCACTGGTGGACACTGCCTTATATCTATCTGAAGGGAGGAGTTAACTACATTGAAACTAACTCCTAATGTTTACGGTAAACAATAGGTGTGTTAGTTGATGGATTAAAATTTTTCTTTTGCTATTCTTTCAGGGCTGCAAGATTAATTGCATTTTCAATAAGCAAATCGCGAAGTCTGCACTTTTTGAAGTACCATAATTTCCTCCACAAGGTTCATAGTTCAAGGTTACGTGGGTAGATTTGTTTTGGAGTAAAAAAGAGACATAGCATCCCTTACAAATATCACACACTCAGACAACGTTTGACATGAACCAGTATAGTAGTTAAAAAGTTAAAACTACTGCAAACATCAAAGTATTCTGTCTTATTCTGTATAAAAAAAACAGCTAATCCTGTAATTTAGATGTGTACAAATATGTTCTGAAATGCATGTGATTGTTGTTCACAGGCCAATTTCAGTCTTTTGTGTCAATCCTCCTGGATGTGTTTAAAATATGAACTTCAAAGAGAATCCACAATCGCAAAGCTTGTCAAAAAAAATTGCAATTAAATAGATATTTTTGCCAATTCATTCAGCCCTAATTCTTGTGCTTTGTAGCTCAATGTGTAAAACAGTAGATAGATGTAGATGAGGTCCTGTCCATGCACATTTAAAGGTCCTATATTACACAAAATTGACTCTTGAGCTTTAAGCCATGTTATAATGCTGTTACCTCATCAAAAACATACCTGGAGTTGTGTTTTGTTTCATTCACACATAAGTAACCCTTTATTATTAGTCTGTCTACATCTCCAAAGCTTAAAATGCTCTGTTCCACCTTGTGATGTCATGTATTGGTAGTTTTCAAATTAACAGCTACCTTTTACTTTTAGTTTAGTAGAGATTGGCAATTTCAGGGCTGAAATCATCCAAATGATTCTAGTGAAGGTGTATGGAGTTTAAAAACACTGTGGAGCACTTCCTGTATTGCCACATGACATCACAAGGTGGAACAGAGAGTTTTCTGTTTGAGAGACGAACTCAGCCTAAATATGCAGGGGTTGTGTGTTAAACATGTGTGAATGAAACAAAACACAACTCCAGGTCTGTTTGTGATGAGGAAACAACATTATAGCATAGATCAGAAAATAGAGTAATATGGGCCGTTTAAGTCTGTTTTACCTTAATGAGTGTGGCTTAAACGTCATATTCTCTAATCCCTTTGTAAATTAAGTTGTCTATAACTTTTGATGTGTCCTCCCTTCTCTCTATACACATTTGACCGCTCACCTAGTGTCCCAGTCACTGTCACAGAAGTTGACGACTACCAACGTTTTTCGTCTTTTCCCTTCTGTTTTTGTCAGTATTAAATGATACTTGAAAAAATAAAATTGTTTTCCGGGTATGATGACATGACATTGTAAAAAGACAGGAGGCAAAATAGATTGTCAAAGCTATCAAAAGTTTTCTGAGAAGATTTTGAAGTAAAGTGGCGATGATGGCGAGATACTTGTGTTTCTTTGGGATCAGCAGAAAATCTTGGAGCTTGTTCCGTATTGATTATTGGAACGCTCCCACCACCTCAGTGTCTTTGTATCTGTTCCCTCACACTGACTGCTTGGCATGTGTCCAGTGTAAATGGGCAAAAAGGGGGAGATGCCTCTTTGAGCACTTTTCCCTTTTTGTTGATGCTGCAAGTCTTCACCCAGACTGCTGTGACAATATTATACATGCTGCCCCCTGCTATTGATGGGCTGACCTGATCCAGACCATGCAGCATATGAGACAGCGGACACAGAGTTTCAGCCATTGCCTCTGGCAACCATAGAATCCACCACATCACTTGATGAGATGTGAACTAAATACAGTCACTTTTATTAAAATCAGAAAACACAGAATAAATTAAAATTCAAATTAATTAAAATAAAGACCAATCAAATTATTTTTATATGTAGAATACTTCAGTTTGTGGCGTTGTTTTAACATTATTATGCCTCAAAATTAGCATTACCGTTAGCAATGAGACACAAACATCCCTCTTTCTAAACACAGAAGAACATGTTGTCAGTGACATCCACTCGCAGCTCCCTGTCCACTTCCTTATCTTTAATTTTTTGTTAATTTTAGCATGAATTGGCAACAACCTCATAGAGATAAAATTGGACAGGAAGGAACAGTGAGATTGCCGGGCGCTGTTGTGCACAGAGCCTATTCAGATATAGAACATGGAGGACTAATTTGGACCTTTATCCCACATTTCTACATTATTTACAGCAAGCCATAAAGTGTAAATTTGTAACTTTTGGTTTTTTTTAGAGCCACTACATTTTGGATGCTACTGATATAGACCTAGTTTTTTAGATCTTGTTAAAACTAGGGTACTCAACTTTTTTGTAAATGGGTAGGTTTTGTGTTTCCCCCAAAGAGTATATTGTAAAGCAGCACTCACAAAATGCACACAAAATGAAACCACTGTGCACTGTCGGCATCTAATAATGAAGTATTTTTATTTCTCATCAACCAGAAAGTAAGCACCAAGAGAGTGTTCTGATTGGCTGCGCTTGCGTGGTCCGCCCCAGATTCACTGTGGTGTATGAATAAGGCTTTTCTATATAAAATTAAGAGTTAGACAGCTTTAAATAATTGCTTCCTCCTTCTGCGTTGTGAAAATCAGGTATCCCAGCTTTAAAACATCTCCTTTTATTTTACATTTTACACACTGGCCAAACTTTTACACATCCTTATTTGTACTATCTTTCCTAAATCTTGGGTATAAGTAAAGAATCAGGTCCCTGTCCTGCTTTTTTCTAGGTCTAAATGTACTAAAACTCTACTTTCTCTGCTGGTCAATAATGCATATGACCAAGTGGCCAAGACGTAGGTTCTTCTCACTGCAGTGCACTCCGCTCCTTGGCTCTGGATGACAGCTTTCATCAACTTTTACCACGTCGGCGTTACATTCATAATACATGGGCATTTGTTAAGGTCAGCAGCTTCAACTGTCAGAGAGGCAGCACCGCAGTGAGAGTACCGTGAGAACAATGGGCCAATCAGACGGACACAGAAATGAGGGGGGATCGTGATGAATTCAGGAGGTATAAACAAGACCACCAGACCATTATCATAGAGGCAGATAATGAAAAGGGGGAATGAGAGCAAATGCCAGGGAAATTACTGCAAAAAACATGCCTGTAAGATCCAACAAAAAATAGAATATAAACTAGTGCCAGCTTTCAGCTAATGTGCCAATGTTTCTGCTCTAATCCTGCCTCATAGATTATCCCACGAGGAAAACTTATCTGGATTCCTGTTGTGGGCTCTGGGCTGTGGTACATTTTGTGCCTCTGCAATGTAGAGAACTTGGTGGTGAACATCCTTTCTGGCACTTTATTTGCAACTTTTTAGATGGAGTGTGGGGCTGCAGCAATTAATTGAAGAATTGTGATTAGTTGACTATTAATATTTTAATATAATATAATTTTGATAATCGTAATCATTACCTGAACTATACAGAGTGTAAAACACATTTTAGTTTTTTAGTTTTATCTCAAAGACAGCTGCATTGTTAAATCTAAATGGGTTGCCTAGATCTACATAGTTTATTAATATTTGTATATATTGGACTGTATTTGACACCCCGTTTGTACAAACAGGGCTAGTCAGTGGGATATTTGTTTCTTCACAGATTTGTCCTCCTCCTACACCTTATTTATGTAGCTGAGCCTTCAGTATTATTGTTTCTTATGGAATTATCATTATGCAGTTAGAAACCATATGAGTGACATATGCCAGCTTTACAGATGTGTAATGCACTTTCTACGCAAAGTTTACATTCATGAAGAGACAACAGTGCACTAGTCAGACAGGGGCACTAGTCAGACAGAGGCACTGGTCAGACAGGTGCACTGGTCAGACAGGTGCACTGTTCAGACAGGGGCACTGGTCAGACAGGTGCACTGGTTAGACAGGGGCACTGGTCAGACAGCAAGTTCAAGACTCAGGAGAGGATTGACCAAGAGAAAGACTTGAAGATCCAAAATCTCACTGATGCTCTCCGAAAGACGGACAAAGAACTCCAAGATCTCACTAATTTTCATCATGAGATCAGATCCCAGCACATCAAGACAATACAGGAGCTAGTGGGGGTGAAACAGGAGCTTCACAACATCAAAAAAGTCACAGCAAAAACGAACGTGGCAGACTTGGAGTTGCAAAAAGTCACTGCTATGCTCCAAAAGACAGAGAAGGAGTTGGATGCCCACATGAGTGCACATAAACAGATCAGAAACCTGTATATCAGCGCAGGGCAGGAGAATGTGCAGCTGAAACAGGAGCTTCGCAATGCCAAAAATCTTACAGCAAAAGTGAACGCAACAGAGTTGGAGTTGCACAAAGTCAAGGACATGCTCCAGAAGAAAGAGAAAGAGTTGGATAACTTCACCAGTGTACAGAACGACATCAGATACCATTTTCACTGTGCACTGAGTGACAAAATAGAGCTTAAACAAGAACTGGCCATTGCCAAAAGGGCCATGGAAACAATGAATAATACACTTAAAGTGCAGGACATTGTAATTGCTGCACTCAAACACCAAGACTTGCCCGATCCAGAGGCCTGCAGCCGTGAAGGGACAGTCCAGTGCACGAGCGGCAAAACCAGGGCCACGGGGCAGAGGTGAGAGAACAAAACACCACCAATGATGCACAATAAAACAAGCATCAGACAAAAAGAGGAGATGTCCAGAAAGGTGAACGAGCTATCTTCAAAGCTGCAGTCATCCGAGAAGGTGGTGTGCTCCCTAAAAATGGAGAAGAAGAATCTGGAGTCTGCTCTTAAGAAAAGCGATGAACAAAGGGCACAGCAATCCGCTCAACTGAAAAGACGAGTGGAGGAGCAGAGGAGGGGGCCCAGGTGTTACCAGTGCTAAAGCACCTCCAAACATGACCCTTTACCCTTGCCTTCTGACAAAATAAAACAAAAATAGTTTTAAATATCTGTTATTCATGTTTTATTGTTTTACAAATCAAAACCTGATTTACGAGATATAACTGGTCACTATTATTATTATTATTACTAGCACTGGCAAAATAGTCAAACATTTACCATGAAGAAAAACAAACCATGTTATAGTTCCTGCGGCCTGGTATTAGAACGGTCACTAGGATAGAAGATTATTGCTGTAAGTCCGGTCATTTTCGGCTGTTTTTGTTTGCCAGACTGCCAACTAGTAAAAAGGATGGACACAGAAGCAGGCCAAAACCTTATAAAAGCCGCAAGGCTTTTAAATGGGTAATCAATTTGGCAATGTCATTTTGTACCAGTGATGGAAGAAGAACTCAATTGTGTTACTTAACTTAACCATGTGTCACATGGAAAAATCTACTTAAGTAAAAGTATTAAAGTACCAGTTTAAAAGTGTAGTTAAAGAGTAAGAGAGATGAACGTGTTAAAATAAACCCCTCAGCCTAATCAGCAGGTCTCAAACTAATAAAAATACTTTTACTTTTCAGTCCAGTTAAATCATGTAGTGGAGTATAAAGTACAAATACCTGCTCTCAAATGTAGTGAAGTAAAAGTAAAAAGTATCCACTTTAAAATGTACTTAAGTAAAGTAAAGATACCTAAAATGTATACTTAAATACAGTACTTTACTACTTTTACTTTCTTACATTCCACTACTGCTTTGCACACACTTCCATGAGAGACTCTAGGCAGGACCACACTGAGTCAATGCCAGTTTGTGGGCACATCGGGGCATAACTATGATGGGATAAGACTGTCAGCTTTTTCTATAAGATTAAGAACCATTTATTTTTTCAATAGAGGACACACAGGTATTTCGAAGGGTAAGCTAATGCTGCCTCCTAAGACACAATTTTAGACTAATATCCAGAACAAGAAGAGAAGTGTTCAATATTAATCCAACTTAAGTGATGATTTAAAATGATCGATGATGATGGATTGGTGTTTTTATGTATATAGCCACTTGAACTTGGAAATTGAAGGCACCACTGGAACTATATTGAGACATCACTTGATAGACACATGGTTTTCCTCTGAAACCGCACCCTCATACCACACCTCTGCCCTGTTGGCCCCAGAACAGGTGTGGCTCTATTCATAACTTATTTGACATCTTTATTTATCAAAACATAAACCTGAGACATGCAGCCCTCACATTTCCAACAAAGATTATGAATGTAGCAGTAGCTTGTAGGCAAGCAGACATGGGGTGGACATCAATATTTAGTCAATAACAATTTAATAACACCACTTTTTATACAAACTAATAGCAAATTAGTATATTTATTTTACATATTACATAGTTTATTAATATTTGTATATATTGGACTGTATTTGACACCCCATTTATACAAACAGGGCTAGTCAGTGGCCTATTTGTTTCTTCACAGATTTGTCCTCCTCCTACACCTTATTTATGCAGCTGAGCCTTCAGTATTATTGTTACCTATGGAATTTTCATTATGCATCTAGAAACCATATGAGTGACATATGACAGCTCTACAGATGTGTAATGCACTAGACAAAATATACATGCATGAAGCGAGTGCACTGGTTGATACACTGGTCTGACAGGTGCACTGGTCAGACAGGTGCACTGGTCAGACAGGTGCATGTGTAATACAGCCTCATGTGTTACAAACATTCCCTTAAACACAGCCCTGCGTTAGAACAGCGCTCACACTCACCTCACAGATGCAAATTAAAACCAGATCCTTCCTGAAAACACACCCTGTATTTCCCTAAAGCGGAGCAGGTCCAGAACAGCCACATGTTCCTCCACACATGTGTAATAGTCCTGTTATTCCATCAACACTGTGGTTCCATAAACACACAGGTCACAGACCAGATGTCTCCTAGCTGCCCCAGCCGCTGTCACTCCGCTGTCACTCCGCTGTCACTCCGCTGCTCTGTCCGGATCCTCCATTTCACACAAACTAGCCCGGAAACTAGCTCATGTTTGATTAAATGAATGTCTGTATTTCAAACTAACATCTAATCATTACAAACACGAAGCTACAAACAATGACATGCTGCAAAAAGCAAGTTATTTTAGACACTTGTGTTGAAAGTTGGCGCTGCTGTTGTTGTCTCCTGCTGCATATGCACACTCACTAGAAATCGCTTCAGATGTCTAATTCCCATGGATCTATAATATGGGTTTATGGAGAGCTTTTTGAGCCGACTGTGATCCTCAGTATGCATGCTCAAGCCTCTAAAACAACCAGCCGGCTCTCCTGTTGTAAAAGTGCGTGTTGAGAGTGTGGCGCATATGGAAGTATAATGCTGCAGCATGGCCTCCGTAGCGCAGGACAACAACACAAGTTCATAAGACGTTTGGAACATAGACCGCTGTTGCTAGAGTGTGCTCAGTGGCCAGTAGCGTGTGCTAAAGGACACTGTGACTTCAACCATTCTGCAAACAGGCAGAAGTGAAGGGAAAACTGGATTATTTGGATATATTTTTAATTATACTTTTGACACGCCATGATTTTAGATTTTATTGGACACACACTGCTTGCCTTGATTGTCCTGACCACACACCGCTGTCATATACCATTGTTGTCCATTTTCCTTGCTAGTGAAAATATATTTATTTCTGCACCAAAAAGTCAACAATGCATGATTCTCTGGGAGGCTTTAAAACGTCTCTGTAGTTCATATAGAATTTATTTGGTGTCCAGATCGGCAGCCCCATGCAAAATAATACAACTTAAATGATAGCGGCTCATAGCAACTTCCGGATTAAGGTGAATACAAAAGAATAATAAAATAATCACTGACTAGTTAGTTGCAATCTAAATGCATTGCAGAGTTTCATTGGTGGAGCAAGATACACCACTGTGGTTGTCTGGCTCAAATTGGGCTAAGATCTCACTTAGGCTCAATTTATCCAGAGTTGGAATTGCACCCGCTTCCTTCTCTCCGTGAGCCCCTGCCCATCAGCGACCTGTAATCACTGACATGCCACACTCTTCTTTTAGCCCTAACAAATCTAATCCAGTTACCACCATGAGTCTTGTTAGGTGTGTGGGCCGTTTACCCTGTCAGCCCAGTAAATGTGTGCGTGTGTGTGTCTCTGCCTGTGTCACTTTAATTATTGCTGCCATCTCAAATCAAGCAGGCGTCTCGACAGAATGACTTGTGAAGAAAAGTCATTTCCTCTCTCTTTTTAAGCTGCTATAGTCTTTTGGCAGGACCACCCATTGACAGAGACATTTGAATGTGTGGCAGACAGGTCCACCACACGCCCATGTGCCTGGCTGCAAAACAAACACTCTGCCAACAACCCCAGAAATGGTTCAATAGAATTTCTCACAAGGGAATAGAGCTCACTTATCTTTAATCTGACTCTAGGAGAAATCCCTATGTTGTGTAGCGTATTGTTCTCTTAACATGATATATTGTTTGACAGTGCTTTGTTTATTTTCACCAGTGCTCTGCGAATGTAAATCCTAAGCATAGGAAATAAATGATGAATATACATAATAACTACGCTGTAATCAGTTTTATAAGGCTTGTTCAGGCCTACTAACTACTGGTACCAATACTTGTTGAAAGACATAGGCTGTATATGTAAATGGACATAGCTAACCTGCTAGCCGGCATGTTCCAAATAGGAAGTGTGCACGGGCGCGCTTCCGGCTCCATTGACTCACTTTCCATTGGAAAAGTGTCGCCCCGCTCTCTGTCGTTTTGGTCTTAAAACGTATTAACTCGCTCTCCGTGATCCTGGCATTTTTCTTTTGCTATTGTGTCCGTAAATCAAGATATGAGCAATAATAACAGACAACTCAGGTGCCTTCAGTCATTCCCCCTAGCATTAGCAGCAGATTTAATTGACGGCATTGATAAGCGCCTGCTCCATGCTAAACCAGTGGTGCAGGTGGGAAGGGGCGTTACCTTCAACAGCCTTGCTCCGGATTAGCTCTTTGGTTGCTTTGATACTCGTGGTCGGAATTCGGCAACTCGGAACTCGGCTCCAAAATCTCCCCATAACTGCTAGTCTCGATGCACTTCATTGGACTCGAGCCGAACGCTATGGGTGACGTCACACTCCCTTAGTCCTCTTCTTTATACACTCTATGGGCCTGTACCACAGTTTGAGAAGCACTATTCTGTAGCAAACAGAAAAAAACAACAGTAAAGAAGGTTAAATAGTTTACTTTATATTCAGTCTCTTAAATTCAGTGCACACTCTGTAGTTGCTGACACTGGTACACTATTATTCAGTGACTGACATCTCTAAAGCCGCTGTGGGCTCTCCAGGTCATAGGGCTAAAATCTCTACATGTGCCGCTTACACACACACACTCACACGAGTACACTTGTATTTCAAATGCTTTAAACTGCTTCTGTACGTGCTCAGCGGCAAAGAGTGACATTTCCCGGAGAACGCAAGGCTAAGCGTTTAGACCTTTAGAGAAAGCTCCTCTCTCATCCACCTTTATTCCATTCCTTATCTTTATTTGTTCTTCCAGCACAATGTTGTGGGTTTCTGCACCTGCTTCCTCGGGCCTGGATGTTCCCACACAAACTATTGGCCGTGTTCAGAAAGTGAAAATGGAAAGGTGCATGCTAAGTGGTGTTGAGAAGAATACTTAAAATTGTATTTTGTTACAGAATACTGAATCCCTGCATTAAAATGTATTTAAACTTCTTTTACATGGTCCAATCATAGCACTGTATTTGCTTTCAAACTATCTTTACGTTATTTAAAGTTTCTAAATACACTTTTTGAATTCACTATTACTTGAGTCACTATGTTAAAGGTGCACAATGTAACTGTTCTGGTGGAGGGAGCATCTGCTTATCACCATGGGAATGTTATTTTGCCTTGAATTTAATGATATTAACTTATCTATCTTGCATTTATCCAAGTGCAGGTATTTTTATTGCTCAAAACACATGTTTTCGGCTCGCAGCTCATCAGACCTGACCTGTAACTTGATCTGGTTTACATTTAATGTCATATTGGGGAACATTCCAAGGCAATAACATCTCCACAAGCAGGTGCAGACCCTCCACCAGCAAAGTGATACAATGCACCTTTAATAGCAAAGAAATAATTAAAGAGCCTATATTACACTATTTTCTGGTCTGTTATAATGTTGCTTCCTCATCAAAAACATACCTGGTGTTGTGTTTTTGATGACATATAATAAAGTGTTACTCAAACATGTGTGAATGAAACAAAAAACTATCTCCAGGTATGTTTTTGACGAGGCAACAACATTATAACTTTTAAAGCTACTATATTCTTGAGTGCCATCAATGATTTCACTATCAAGCTCTGGCTATAAAGAACAAATAGCTCAGTGCAAAATAAAATGCAACCATATGCACTGACCAGGTGTGTTGCTATGGTGAGGGACATGATTGGCCAGCCCTGAGATTACAGTGTTTGCTTCCCAAAAAGGTCCGCTGCTACACCACCGGAGGCTCCCTCACACTCAGTAACACACAGGCGGGCTGGAATAAGCTGGCTGATTGCACTAGTTTTACGGCTAAAGCCATCTGAATGGAAATGTGAAAGGGAAGTGCATTACCAAACTCATAAACACCAGGAGCAGCTGTGAATGAGCGCAGTGATGAGCTGCACAAGTTACACAGTCGGAGGGCCATCGAGGTGCCGTGTGTGGCGTCAGTGAGAGAGAGATCTGTACATTTTGTGAACTAAATCTTAGAAAAGAACTGAATAGAACAAAAGAATAAAAATAACAAATCATGTGTAGGCCTGACATGAAGACTACTATATCAACTTATTGTTCAATGAATGATAGATGGAACAATATTTTTAGGTGGTTAAAGGTCCTATATTAACAAAACTGACTCTTGTGAGATTTAATCCCTGTTATAATGCTGTTACCTCCTCAAAAACATACCTCGAATTGTTTTGTTTCATTCACACATGTTTGAGTAATCCTTTGTTATTAGTCTGTCTACATCTCCTAAGCTCAAAATGCTCTGTTCCACCTTGTGATGTCATGAAGTTGTAGTTTTCAAGTTAACAGCTGCCTTTCACCTTTAGTTCAGTAGAGATTGCAGGTCAATTCAATCGCTTGTCAATTCCAGAAATTATCCAAATGATTTTAGTTCAGATGTGTGGCGTTTAAAAACACAGTGGGGCACTTCCTGTATTACCACATGACATCACAAGGTGGAACAGAGTGCTTTCTATTTGAAAGAAGAACTCAACTGCTAAAAGAACTGCTAAATATACAGGGTTTGTGTGTTAATCATGTGTAAATGAAACAAAACACAACTCCAGGCATGTTTGTGATGAGGAAACTTTATAACGTAGATCGGAAAACAGTGTAATATGGGCCTTTTAATATGTATCGCAGGTACTTTTTGTTATTTTTCTGTACTAATATAAGATTTAAGCTGTAGATTGAGCAAATAGTTTTTTGTATCTGCCATTCATTTTTATGTTTTTTATTTGAACAGTTTTTGACACATACACTGTTTTTGTCCGTGTTGACTGGTGTTTGAGTGAGAGATGATATGCGCAGGTGTAAGTCTAGATGGACCCATGATAGAGCAGTGAAGGTCATTACCTCGTCTGCTGGAGCGTTTAGGAAAATCACCTGTCTGCTTGGCACACAAAATGACTGTCCGCTGAGGGGGTTCAGGGTTGTCCTGTCTCGTCCTGGCTCTATACTTTGCAAAACTCCTTCTTGGATAATGCCTTTGGGTTGATAACACAAAATTCGCTCTATTTTATGTTTGAGATTTCTTTCTCTTGCTTTACAGAGACTGGTGGAGGCAGCAGAGGAGGCTCACCTTCAGCATGAGGAGGACCCAGACCTACAGGTACGATACATAGGCAAGGCAAGGTTGTTTGTATAGCATGATTTGTACACAAAGTAATTCAAAGTGCTTTACAGAATAAGAAAGACATTAAAATCACAATACAAACATATCAAAACATAAATAATCATCATAAAATTTACATTAAAAGTGAAGAGCGCAGAATGAAAACCTTTCAGTCACATGCACAGCTGAACAGAACTGTTTAGCATAACCACAAAGCTGACAGAATAACCCACAAACAATAGTTCAAACCTGAGATAAATCAAGACTTTTTTTGTGTATTGCCTGAAACCACGTGAGGATGATATTTAGTTTGGGAAAACAGCTGCCTAAAGAATATGCATAAAGTTGATTACGATGATTAATATATCATCTTATCGTTCAGTATATGAAAGGAGGAACAAAAATTTGAGGGGGGTCAGTATTTATCATATGTACTTTTTCTTTGCACTAGTGGGAAATCTTTAGTTATTTTTTAGCTATATGATAAGATTTAAGCCGTAGAAGGTTCAATTAATTAACTTCTGTGACTCATTACAGATGCAAACTATGTACTTAAGTGTTTCATTCTGCTGTTTATTTTTTTTAAAGAATATTGTAGATTTAGAATAGTTTTGTGGTTTAAATCTCTTTGGTTATTGTGTCAGTGGCATAAGTTAGTTCAATATTATCATGTATTTTCTATATTTACTTCAGCAATATATCGCATTTCAAAATGTGTTATCGCGACAGGCCTATTTAAGAGGTTACAACACAAAATATGACCACACTACTGTCTTATTCAGTTTATATTGGGTTGTGAATGAGTTTGTTGTGAATTTATGTTACATGATTTGGGGAAAACGGGGCTCACTTGGTAGAGTGTTTGTCCACTGATCCGAAGGCTGGCATTTCGAATCCCGCCGTCAACATAAACATCATTGGTTGAGCGGTCAGATGCACTGACCCACAGGTTGGCGGTGCGATTCCAGCTCCCACAAATGAATGCTGTTGTTGGCAAGACACCTAACCCACCTCGCCCCCAGTGTCTGCGTACACTGGTGTATAATGTGTGTGGAATGGGTGAGTGGTTCCTTGATGTAAAGCGCTTTGAGTGCATTGAAGGTGGAAAAGCGCTATATAAAAATGTGACCATTTATCATAATAATCAAAATCCACCTAAATATTGGCCCAAAAATATCGGCCCTAAAATATCGGCAGAGCTCATCAGCCATTGGTATCGGCATTGACACTCATATTGGTTGATCTCTAGTTTTGAACACAATACCAGGTAACATAAGTAATCAGGTTATGTCAAATACAGAATCATTTTCACATTTTTTCCTCATTTATTCACCAAACTGTCCCTTTTTTGTACTTTGTGAATGAAGTAAAAATGTAAATTGTAAAAATGCATCATCATAAAAACAGTATGTCCTATGCAACCAAACCCATGAGGACTGGTTGCGCATGAAGTGCTACAACCAATCTCCCCACATCTCCACATGTTGCCTCTGGTCTCACTGCTCCAAATCCTTTCGAGCAGCTTTAGCTTAGTCCTGCCTATAGCATGTTCGGGTGCCAATCGCAAAATGTAGTTTCGTGGTTGTTTTCAATGGATGTTAGTCTCTCAACTGTTTACTTAAGAAGAAGAGGTCACAGTTGGAAGCAAAAATACAAAACTTCATGCTAAACCAACAGGGAAGTCTAAAACATCTTGCAAAACACATGGAGTGCGTTGTGTGTCTCTGGCTGTACTGGGTAAGGCTCTATTTACTCTGTCAGCTCTTAAAGGTCTTATAGTAAATGCCCCCTGGTTTGAGCTGTCATGCACCATTACAGATTGATTACCGGATTTAACCCCTTGATGTTATTCTAGTCACTGCACTACCACATATTAAAGGTCTTATATTACACAAAATTGACTCCAGTGAGCTTTTAGTCATGTTACCTCCTCAAAAACATACCTGGAGTTGAGTTTGTTTCATTCACACATGACTAACCCTTTATTATTAGTCTGTCTACATCTCCAAATGCTCTGTTCCACCTTGTGATGTCATGTATTGGTAGTTTTCAAGTTAACAGCTAACTTTGACCTTTTTTTTAGTAGAGATTGGCAATTCCAGGGCTGATATCATCCAAATGATTCTAGTGCAAATGTATAGAGTTTAAAAACACAGTGGAGCACTTCCTGTATCACCGTATGACATCACAAGGTGGAACAGAGTGTTTTCTGTTTGAGAGAAGAATATGCAGGGTTTGTGTGTTAAACGTGTGAATGAAACAAAACATAACTCCCAGTATGATTTTGATAAGGAAACAACATTATAACATAGATCAGAAAATAGTGAAATATGAGCCCTTTAAAAGTAACTAATAGAACTGAATTATCTGTATTTAGATTAGGTTAATATAAAATGCTACACACATACATTTGTTAATAATATGAGCTCAAGTCATACGATGCAACAGTTATTTGGAATATTTGGGCCAGGGGCAATAGGAGTGGAAAACTGGAAATTACAGCATGGGAATATCTTCAGTAGTGACTGTTATTTGAAGTTTATAGCAAGTTATATAGCTACATTATGTTAAAGCTATAGTGAAAAAACATTTACAAATATTGCTGTCCATATAGTTTTTAGTAGTAAATATATGTATGTGTCAATATAGTGTCAATATATTTTTCACACTGATTCAGCTTTTTGGTTGTAACTGTCAGGATTGGTGACTTTGAACCCATTTGCCTTGAGTGTGTCAGTTATTGCCACATTGCATAATATTCTTGCATCACATTAAGCTGAAGTGCATCTGTAGAAGTGCTAATTTATTCTAAAAATGATCTCAAAGCGCTAGTAGGCACTGGGGACTGGAAAATGCAGGTGTCCCATATAGACCATTTACATTACAATACAGAGGTATAATCATCCCTGTCCCCAAACTACAATACCCATGATGCATTCTTTAATATATAAAACACAATGTCTGACTGTGCTAAGCCATAGGAACACTGTGTGGGCTCAGCGATTTATGCCAGCAATTACTTGGAAGAGCCCACTGTGTTTGTTTCACCTGAAATAGCAAAGCTGCCGTCCCAAAGGAAACAGACAGGAGGTTTCAAGCATTCAAACTAGATATTTAAATAATGTTACATATCTCAAATTTTAGTGTTATGATTATTGTCAGTAGAAACATCACTTTTGTTTAATTATTGCAGTAGTGATACCAAACAACACTTCCGTCCACATATGTTAAAGCATGAAACTGAAACTGAAGTAAAGGCTACATGAACAGGCTCTTTACGTTTAGGTTTATTTTTGTGGAATCTATAATAAATTGTTCAGTTTCACAATGATTATTTTTGTAGTTCTCATGATTGTATTGTGAAGTGTATAATCATGATTGTCGATTAATTATAATAATGCATTAATGTTTATATATTGCTTTTCCAGATCCTCAGAGTTGCTTTACAGTTCTGTCCAGTATTCATTCACTCCGTACCTGGTGGTTGTAAACTACTACTGTAGCCACAGCTGCCAGTCTGTGCCATTGGCCCCTCCAACCACCACCGATCACTCACTCACACCACATTCACTGGGTAAGGTGGGTGAAGTGTCTGCATTTGAGCCAGCACTGCTGCCCCGCTGTGGCACCTGATATCCCCAGCGATCTCCCAAGTACTATTCAGACCCAACGCTGCATTCCTG
>KN486694.1:0-18249 GCA_000787095.1 Periophthalmodon schlosseri
TGAATTTGATGTTATTTTGCACTTTATTTGAACACATGAAAAGGCCTAAACTTCTAAGTCTGACTATCTAAGAACAGTCAGCCCTTACATTTTCCCTCACACATCAAATCACATGCACAAGTTTCAGACAAAGCCAATAACTTTCAATTTCCTGTGCTGCAACAAAACCACCAGATCAGTTCAATATAAAAGAGCAAATCCCTGGAGATAGCACAGGTTAGATTCTGAGAAGACGTACATGAAGCATTCCCAAACTCCTCTCCCTGATCCTAACATCAACAACTACTCTTTTTCAATTTATTTAGCTGCAAAAAAAACTATATAAGAAAACAAAGGAGACTGAATGTTTTCTTCAGGACAGCATGGCATACTCATTTTCATAAAAAATCTTGATCATCCATCCATGATTGTATTAGCTGCATTGTAGTGCAAGTGTGGAAATCCACAGACCAAAAAGTTGGTGCCACACTGTATCTATTGAATGGCTTGCCCATGGCTTTGCATGAACTTATAAAGGGCACAGATGGTTTTCTGGTTTTCGATGCTCTGTGAGCACTGGAAGCTCAAAATCACTGTAGTGCAGCGCTATTTCCGTGCACATGGAAAATTTCGCACACTTACAAGTTATGATTCAGTTCCTGTTTGCTAATCACAAAGACTAATCACTGATCAGAATTTAATGCATAATTGACACAGAGTTTACATTTGTTTAGGCTACATTAGCATAAACAAATGATACAGTATGGCAGCGGTTGGCATATATGTCATGTGACTAATGATGATGAATAAGTCTTTATTTGTTTAGCAACTAAAGTATAAGTTACAGTGTCCATTGGCTTACATTCACACACTGATGATTGCTCACATACATAGACACTTCCAGTGTTTGTATATAGAACGCGTGCATTCTAAAGGCTGGTACTGAACGGGACATTGGCCCCAGTGCATTTCAAAGAGGGAATTAGTGTTAGCCACTAAACATTGTATTAGCATTGATGAAAAACCAGGGTAGTTTTGACAACCACTTGACCACACGTGAGTAGCAACAGAGCCTCATTAGAAAACAGTGGGCTACAGTGTCTAGCAGCATTTAACTAACAATATGTTGGGCAAATTGCAACAAAAATATAGGCTATCGAGACATCGGGTTAGATTTAGACTCTTAATACTCGTTTCAAATGTTACAAACCCAAAGGCTAAACAACAACCATATGTTTCTGCGGTCTACAAATGTCTTTTTTTGTTTTGCTGCCTCATTAAAACACATCACTCCTGGAAGGGTTTATAGCATGATATGGTTTCGTTTTCTTATAAATAGTGATGAGTGCATTTGCATTTCAGCAAATGTTAGCAACATAACACAATTTCTAAGTGGATTTAATACTATATGTAATGAAATTCTGATGGCTGCTACTTGTTATGCAACGATAACATGGTCAGCAGCACTTCTCTGGACTCTGGACCATTTATCTGAATTACCCATCAACACAATCAAGCGTACGTCTGCTGAGGCTATGTGCCCGAGAGTCTGTATACATGCACTGTTTGAATTTGGCCAAGACAACACACAAAGCTGTTGCTAAGATAGAAGTTTCACCGCTGAAGAAATGCAGTGTTTATGCAAGGCCGTTTTGGTGCTACCTCCGTGGTGATGCCCTGGCCCACGATCAGGTCCCTCTTGGCTAAGGGCTGAATGAAACGGCGGGCATCATCCAGTCAAAACACTGATGGAGTTTCATTTAAACGTAACTTAAAATAGGAATATCTCTCAGTAAGTCTTCTTTATGACTCCTGACCTATTGGTTGTGACATGCATATATATAAATTTAGTTGTCCCGAGCACAAAAGCTGCTTGATAATGAAGCAGAGGGGCCCTCACTGCAGCCTCTTAACACTCGGGACACTACATCACTGGAACAAAGGGGCTTTCATGGGCACTAGGCAAACTCAAACGTCAAAAAGACACACACCACCAGATTGTGGTACACTTTCTTTTCCCATTTTCATTTCCCTCTCTCTCTGTGTAAAGACTCAACACAATGCAGAATATTACAATACCCATATTACGTAAGTATAGAGATAATTCGGTATCAAGCACCAACATTGCTTTATTCAACACTTGGATGGAAATGGCTGAAATCAGTAGCACAAGTAAACCTGCAGCTTCAGCATTAGATCTGTTCTTCTCTGTTTTGAAGCTTGCCACAGTTTGAAATAAGAACAAATGAGTTACAAGGAAAGATGACACATTTAAGTATAGTAGTTATATCAGTGTTTTTTTTTGTTGGTTGTTTTTTTTTGAAGGCCCAGTGCATTTTGCTCCTACACCCTTTTTTTTAAAGATATTTACTTTACCAGACAATTCCTAGTCTGGAGCACCTCCCCAGGCTGGGAACCACTGAGTTATATGACATTGAACAGAATTACCATGTCTGTGCAAAAAGGCTTTCATTGACACTGGGTGAATGTTATAGGTTCAAGTTAAACGTTTCAGGAAAACTTGAAAACCAGTGTCCCTTGTGTGTTCTTGCGTAGCACTGAACTGATTCATAACGTGTGTATAGGGCACAGTAAAAGCGAATGAGGGATTCATTAAGAGTGCTGTTCAAATTGTTTGGTTTTATGGAGTTAGTCACAGCACTTTACACTAGGATAATCGCTGTAATAAATATGGGGAAAAGCTGCAACTCAAAAGGAGGAACTTCTAGTCTGCCTCACAAAGCTCTGCCTTTGCCTTACTACATCCACAATCTTCTCTCAGCTCCACATTTTAATATTCATCCGCTCCCATAGACGAGAAGAGCAGCCCCTGTGACCCCATGTGCAAACTTTTAGCTTTAAACAACAGTGTCTGTGTAATCCCTCAGTCGTCCAGGTATGATCCATAGTAAAAGAAAAATTAAATCAGTTTCAGTGTTGCTAGCTCCTCCCTTAGATAGATATAAGGCAGTGTCCACCAGTAATCTGACCAGAACAGAAGAAGCAGTGAAACATCTTCACTCCTACAACTTTTTGTTCAGTTGACAGATTTTAAATTTTCTTTTACTTTTAAACAACAGTGCAAATATACTGTATATACTGTAATGCAATATATCATGGCAGCAGATATCACAGACCAGGAGTGCACATCTTCATGCATCACCCAAAAGAATCAGGTGAACATGGGCAAACAGTGTCAGACCCATATTACCCATATTACCCATATTAAAAATGATAAACAGTAATGTAATGCGTTTGGTGGTCGTATGAAGAAACAAACTTTCCTCTGCCGGACTTTCTTTGGGGGACAATGAGCTAAGACCAGTGGTGGATGACAGGAACTTGGCAGAGGGCTGGTCATTAGCGGTCCTGAACAGAGCATGACTGAGGAGCTGTGCCTGGCCTGCTAATAGCGCTGGTAGCCCCGGCCCGCACTGGCATGCACTGTGGTGGCACCCGGAGAGCGATCCCTCAAAAGAAGATCTGTTTAGACGCAGCCTGTGTTGTGCATACGGATTTAGTGGCACGGATAGCAACTCTTATTTACCACTCCACTCACTCAGGCACATTTCCTCAGAAAGAAAAGTAACTAGAAAGTCTGATGCACAAGGGAATCATTTCTGTCTGCTTTAAACAAAAGGGAAAAGTTTGTATTAGTATTTAACTTTTTATAGTTCATAGAGTTATAGTGTGTACTCAAAAATTTGTACTCTTACTTTCCATTTGAACGCTGGGATCTCTCGTGGTCACAGTGGGAATGGAAGAATTTTGAAATACATTTTAGTGTTGTCGTGATTCTAAAATTTCAAACTCAATTTTGATACTAAGGAATAGACTCGATACTCGATACCGATTCTGATACTACGATGACATAAAAAAACACTGTTTCTTTAGACAATATAGAATGTGATTTTTCATGCTCAAATAATTAGTTTTAGTATGGCTTTGTATCTGATTTTATGACTTTTGACAACGCTATTACATTTACAGCATGCCTGTTGTCAACATGATGCTAACAGATAGATGCTTTGATGTTTGAATATATTTTAAGTGCGGTAATGATCTGAAAGAATCCAGAGTAGGTTATAAAGATTAAAAACGCATAGGGACACTTGCTAGTTTCAAGGTGAAGGGACGTGTTTATGAGTTAGGGTGTAATGCATGAATAAAGCCAAATATTACCATATTCCAGATCAGCTTTTGATGTGTAAACAACAGCAGGTGTCCATGTCACTTGGCTATATGTACTTACGGTATATGCAGGAATTAAAAAAAAGAGAAAATTGGGCCCTTCTTGAAATATAAAAAGTTCAGATCAAATATGATTTTACTGATACCACAATTATATGATTTACAGCATGTTTTTGTTTATAATCAGTGTTGGTTCTAAAGGTTGTAGTACAATATAATACTTGTTTTATATACTTATAATGACAACAAACACACAATGAGTTATTTTTAATGAAATATTGCTTCGTATTTGTATATACCTAAAATGTACACTTAAGTACAATACTTCACTACTTTTACTTCATTACATTCCACCACTGCATTTGTGGTCACAGTTTAATACTATTTGCTTTCTGAACGGACATCTGGGTTAAGGAATCCAATTGTGGTTCCAGAAAATTCAACTTTTAGATTTTTACAAGGACAGAAATATTGAAATGAAGGCTGCACTGTGTAACCTTTCTCAGCTTGTCTCCATTTGTTACTACCTGGAATATTCCACAGTATAGCATTAAACTTATCTGTCCATGAACACCAGAAAATAAATCAAGACTCCTGTATAAGCATTTCAAAAAACCACATTTTTGTTTTATCTGCACAATCCATTAAATGCAGAAGGTCATAGTACATAGAGTGTAGTTATAGTATAGTCTTGTATAGTTTCTAAAGATATATATCCTATACTACAGAAAAGAATTACTCTCTGATATAAATGTTCACATGTATTTGAAAAAGAGCGAAAGGCTGTTTTCAATTAACAAGGAGGGAGAAGGGCAGTCAGAACTAAACGGGCGGACTTTATGAGCAGCCCCTGAACGCAGCATGAATGAAACAAGAAAAGAATAAGCACTTAACAGTCTCCCACCTCCTCCTGCAGCTCACTTCACTCTTTCACCATCAGCATTTAACTCTGTGTTATAGTGCATCTCATAATAACACAGAACAATCCCTGTGAAACACTCAGCAGCTAAGGGCATGTGAGGACAAGCAAGTCAAGTGTTCAGCTAATACTAACCAAGTGTCATGGTACCCAGCACTAAATACCAAGTACTGGAACGTCTAAGCAAACAAAGTATGGGTAATGAGTTTGTAATAATAGTAGTACTAGTGGTAATAAAGTGAATGGTAAATGGTCCTACTTTTATAAGTTCACCCATTCACACACATTCATACACAAGTGTACACAAATTAAGGAGGCAATATGGGTGAGTGCTTTGCCTAAGGACACAACAACTGTATGCACTGATGGGAGAGGGATTGAACCACTGACTGTTCTTCAAAATGTCAACATTATAAAATATGATGACTTTCAGTATGTACTGGACCCCGTAAAGGTGCACTATGCAACATTTCTGGTAGTGGGTCCGCTCCAGTATGGCATTAACGTTGTATATATCTTGCATTTATTCAAGCACAAGTGTTTTTATAGCTAAAAAAAACAAACAAACATAAATTATTACTGTGAGAGTGGTTGCCTCTCCACATATCTGACCTGTAATTTGTTCTGGCTCCAGCTTATGTATGGAGATAGGTAAGTTTAATGCCATATTTCCAGGCAAAGCAATAACATCTGCATAGAACCAATCAGGTGTCGGACCCTCCTACAGAAAAGTTACATAGTTAGTTAAATATTTGGGCGAAATATCCTCAAGGTGTGATCTTAGGAAAATCACATCTGTTTCACTGTAGAAGCAGCTGTCTCACTGTTCCACCTGTCTGCAGTGCTGTGATTATCTGATAACTGTGCTCTGCTCCTGACAAGGCCTCTGCACACTATCTCTCTAATACGTGCTAATTGCATTCCATATTTGCTGGTGCGTGGCCAGTAGGAATGTCCATGCTATTGTGGCATGAGGCTTTGGCTGTCAGCACAATCTTTGGGGCTCACTCAGCTCCTACAGTCATAGAGGTGTGAGACACAAACTCTGGAGCAG
This sequence comes from Periophthalmodon schlosseri, assembly GCA_000787095.1. Taxonomy (NCBI): domain Eukaryota; kingdom Metazoa; phylum Chordata; class Actinopteri; order Gobiiformes; family Gobiidae; genus Periophthalmodon; species Periophthalmodon schlosseri. Next base: position 6,144 of record KN486694.1, read on the forward strand.
CAGTGTGTCTTATTCTTTTCACTGTCATTATTTTTAGCCTACTAACTGTACTTTTACTAGGTTATGCTTTTTTCTGTCTGTTGTAGAAAGCGTCACCACTCTTTTCCCAATTAACCACAAAGTATAAATTGCGGTCAGCCGTTATTACCGTGATATAAATATTCAGTAAGCCCTTGTTACAGTGATAAGTATGTGGTAAGACCTTGCTACCAATATCAAAATACGGTCAGTGCAGTCACTTACCAGGAAGTCATGGCAAAATTCCAATGAAAAGTGTGACTAACTGTTCAAATTCTGAGAGATTGTGTAGAGATTGTGTTTATGTTTACTTCAGAATGGATGTTACAAATGTTCACCATGAATAAATGAGTACTTGATGATTACATTATTTAATGGTAGAAGTCACAATTTATTTTGTGTAATTTGAACTGTCAGAAATGAAAAGTCAGACTGGTTCATGATGAAACCGGTTCTATCACAAATATTTTTATTCAACACTTTTGTCTGAACTCAGTGAACCTCAGAAATAAAGTTAAAAAAGCACCAAGGCCATACTCATGTTCACAGTGCTTTGATAAACGAGTGATCTGGTGAATCAGGTGTTGCAGAATGGTGTTAATTGGTATTAACCATAAGTGGGGCTCATGCACCTGTGTCAAATGTGGTAACTGAGTGAGTTATTCTCTTACAAGAGGAAGGAGCTTGATGAGTCCTTGTGTCAAGCCTGTTACAGATAAGGGTATGTCAGTTACATAGACTGTATGAAGACGTGGACTAAGTGAGTGTGATGTTACCCATAGCGTTCAGCTCCAGTCAAATGAAACTCATTGGGGCTAGTAGTTATAAGGGCGGATTTGGAACCGAGTTCCATTTTTGGAATTCCGACCATGAGTATCATAGCAACCAAAGAGCCGATCAGGAGTGAGCGTGTTGAAGGTAGCGCCCCTTCTCGCCTGCTTAGCAATGCTGTCAATCAAACATGTTGCTAATGCTAGCGGGAGCGACCTTGGGGAAAAAAGGCGCCTGATTTTTCTGTTATTAATCTTCATATCTTGACTCACGGACAAAATAGCAAAATAAAAAGCAGTAGATTACAGAGAGAGGGGACAATTTTTCAATGTAAAGTGAATTGGAGCCTGAGTCGATGGATCCGGAAGTGCGCCCATGATCACTTCCTATTTGGAATGCGGCGACTAGCAGGTTAGCTATGTTCATTTATATATACAGTCTATGGTCAGTTATAAAGGTATGTCAATTTAAAGGTATGTCAGTTATAACACTATGTCAGTTATAAATGTATGTCAGTTATAACGCTATGTCAGCTATAAAGGTATGTCAGTTATAACACTATGTCAGTTATAAATGTATGTCAGTTATAACGCTATGTCAGCTATAAAGGTATGTCAGTTATAACACTATGTCAGTTATAAATGTATGTCAGTTATAACGCTATGTCAGCTATAAAGGTATGTCAGTTATAACACTATGTCAGTTATAAATGTATGTCAGTTATAACGCTATGTCAGCTATAAAGGTATGTCAGTTATAACACTATGTCAGTTATAAATGTATGTCAGTTATAACGCTATGTCAGCTATAAAGGTATGTCAGTTATAACACTATGTCAGTTATAAATGTATGTCAGTTATAACGCTATGTCAGCTATAAAGGTATGTCAGTTATAACACTATGTCAGTTATAAATGTATGTCAGTTATAACGCTTATGTCAGTATAACGCTATGTCAGTTATAACGCTATGTCAGTTATAACGCTATGTCAGTTGCAAAGGTATGTCTTTACAGGTGTGTTTGTTTGGCCCCATGGACAGGCTCTGCGGCCCTGTATACTGCCGCTGCTGCTGTGGTGTGGGAAAGAGGGGCTGGCCCACTGCCAGCAGGACACACTGGAGGTTACAGGAGATTAAAGTCAAACACAGCTCCCACAAAGAGGAATATTTGTCCTTCTGAGAAATGTTCAGAGGTAATACTGGTGAGAACAGCCTCTACCTCAGGGCCTTTCATAACAGATGTGGGTCAACAGGAGACTGGGGAGGGCACCAGGGTCAGTCAGCTCAGCCAAAAGTTCAACCTGCTATTGTAATTCTATATCATAAACAGTTTGCCTGTGACCCTGTATACCTGTATGATTATTATAGTAGCAAATCTGGCAAGGTGAGTGAACCATCTTACTCAAGGACGCATGGCAGATTGTGGGAATCTGAGCCATCAACCTTCCCGTAGGATGTGTGCTGTATAAACTTGAATCACCAATGTTTTCCTAACCCTGTGGGATGCTTACACTTGTTAGGAGAGGGAAGTGTTGAACGCGTGCTTTATAGAAATTGGCAAATGGTTTTCTTCTGTGAGTACCATGGGTGTGTGAACTGTGAGGCGTGATGAGGACCCCACCTCTGCGTGTTTTTGCTCTTGTGTCTTTCCACTGGGACACTGTAGAAGACCAGTACAGGGGAACAGCGCAAAGGAAGCAGTGATGTGCTGTCCTTCCTGTCTCGGCGTGGCCTGCTTCCTCTCATTGTCAGAGCAGATGAGTAAACTGCCCACATCCCTGACCACTAGTTCAAGCTATAGGTTCCCAACTTGAAACTATAGACATTTGCCTTTTAAAAGTAAACTTGTATTTTGGTTAAGAAAAGGAGGTTGACAGACTGAGGAGGCTGATGGTTCTGCTGCTATGGGCACGGATATGAAACAGATATAAGTAGTAGACTCTAGATGGAGAATGCATCCATATGAATAACTTGTGAATAACCTGTTATTAGTTAAGAGACTGTAATTAGCTGATATCAACAAAAACATGACAAGAAAAGCAACACAATGGTAATACAGTTTTCTTGGTTGAATGTACCCTCTTCACCAAAACATTTTAACATAGTTTCATAAATAGTTTCTGTGACTGGAGCCATCCATATACAACCTATCGCTCAAACAGACCATTCCTTAGAGCCAGTGAACTCCCACCTATAGCATGTGTGCCCCGTGGTGTGCTGAGCCACAGGGGGCACTCTTGTTTGGGACCGGTCAAAGCCGTCATGTGGGAGCTGTTGTGGTACAGCGGCCCTCAGAGCGACGGGAGGGAGGAAACTCAACTCTGAGGCAGCTCCGGCCAAAGTCATTATCAACAAACACTATCTGATCTCCTCATAGAGGCCTGTTTGAGCAGATGTGTCAAGGCAAATAAACACGAGGGCAGTCTATGAATCCCAGATCTGCACTGCGGGACAGTGACAGGTGTGTTCAGATACATATAGCAACACAATATACACCATGGCAACAACTAGTAAAATTATATCGCAATATTATAACAGTGTTGATTCACTCTCTTCATTTACGATTAAAACTGTTGTTAAAACTATTAAAGGGGACATGTTATGCAAAATCGACCCCCCCCTCATGATTTGCTTATTCAACATTGTGTTTTGATTGATAAATTGTCCTGCATTTGAGGCTTGAGTGCTAAGAAAAAAAACACCTGCCCCCTATCTCCACCCACTGCTCTGTACTTTGTTGTGATTATTTGAAAAATTAAAACTCATAGGGTTCAAAAATGTTCTGTAGCCATTTTTCAAACCTTATGATAGGAGTAAATGAAACCTTCTGCGATTATTACAGTGAAATACAAGTATGAACAGACGGAGCTTGTCAGTTCTGCAGTTTTTAACAAGACTCATTTTTATTATTAAGTTGTTTTAGATCGATATTGCGGGTTACAATGAACCAAATATAAAATGGTGATCACCTTCACCTCACCCACTCCTCCTGTTGGTCAGCCTCCATCATGTGATATTTGAGTGACAGAAGTATTTGACCAATCACTGTGAAATGTGAACTTTCAAAAGCAGAAATTCTTGTATAGAATATATAGAATTGTGATAAAATACAATTGTGTTCTAGGCTCTGAGAAGAATCGTAATATAATTTTGTTTAGCATATTCAACACCCCTAAATATGTATCCATGATAACGTAATGAAAAAAAAATGTAATTGTAATCATTATTTTAAACTAAAAATACAAAATGAAAGCTGCTTCAAACACAGTTGATACAAGTTAATGACCACTGCTTGGATATACTTGCTTAAGAATGTTCTCATACACAACTAGTCCTTTAATTACTGCTCTGAAGATTCAAAACACGTTCTGATGTTTATAATTGGTGCTTAAACATCTTTAGATAATTGTTGTGAATCTCCAACAAAGCAGCTCACATGGTAACACACTATTTATGATTGTGTCACTTATTTGCTGGACTAGAGCCACTTTTTTTTTTTTTCAGAAGCTCGGTGGAACATTTTTGTGATGTAATAGAGTACAAAAGAAGCAGCGATGCATTTAGAAGATAACAAAACAGAACATTCTTTTTGCCAGGGAGTTATAAAGCATCCAAAAATAAAAGAGTGGTGGAGCTCGCGTGGCAGTGGGTTCGGGTCAAACCAGATAAGAACAAAAATACATTTTGTTTGGTTTTGGTCTTACATGTTGCCATATCCATTTTAAATGAGTTCAGTCTGTGCCACATTAAAGCCATTAAAAGCCATTAACAGACTAAAATAAATGCATGATTTTTCATTATGGCTGTGTTAATTGCAGTGAAAAACAGAAAAAAAAAACATGTGAGCGTGCCTGCATCTCCACAAAACTGACTCTTATTTGGCCTGGAGGAGGGCCTGCTCCTGCTTGTTTCCATGGAAATGCTGCACCTTTGACTGGAATATTTCACAGTATGTCATAAAACTTAAGAGCCTTTTGAATAAATGTTTTGAAGTATGGTTTTAACTGTCCATTTCCATGGCATCATGCAATTGACTCGCCACCAGAAAGTTTCATACTATCACTTTAAGTAAATGTAAAATATCATAATTTTTGGTAACACTTTATAGTAAATACACTTCAATTATCCTCAATAATGTATGAATCAATACTTATTTCATAATGAACAAGTAGTTTATTACAAATTCAGGCTTAGTAACTACTTATGTACTTAATACCCGAACAGATAACCCCTTTATTAAGTAATTACTAAGCCTGAATCACTTGTTAAAAACATATAGAAAAAATGTTCACTATGACTAAAGTAAAGTTATTAATGCTAATTAAAAGATGACGGAAGCTTAAGTTAAAATTAAAAAAAGTTCATATTGATATATCCAAATGTGATGTTTTATGTCAGAAGCCGTGTTCCCAGGATTGACAGTGGGTTCACAGTGTACAGGTTGTTTTCAGACTGTAGAATGTGCTGATGTCTCTCACTGGGTCAGGAGATGTATTAATAGAATTTTCTTGTGGATCATAACAACAGACATTTTACCTGCCCCCATGTCCACTACACACTACAGCAGTACCGTAATGCCATCTGAAGCAGCTCTCTACTCCTGGCCTCCTGCAGGTCCACTCCTCTTGTCCAGACCTGACTCAGCTCTGCTCAGCACTCTGCCAGTGTCTCTGCTCCAAAACACTGTTTAGGCTCCACATAATGGTTATTTTCACAATTCTCTAAGTGCTCCTTGGAACAGATGAATAGACATGTGGCCACAATGTAAACCAGCCGGGACGTGAAATGAGGAAAAATAATGATTTGGAGTCAGGAGCAGGAGCCATGGCCGCCCTAAATGAGAGTGTTCTCTTTAACCTGTCATACACAGACTGGTGTAATTACTGCTCCCAACACCAACAAGAAAACAAGCCGGAGGAGACAAGGTGCACGCCCAGGTCTGCAGGATATTATCATTGTTATAGATGCAGGTAAAATGCAGTCAAGCAGAACCAAATGTTTGCTCATGTGTGGCAGAAACACTGGTATTTATCGAACATATACTTGACTTTTCTTAATGGTACCGTGTTCATTAAAAAAAGAAAAAAAAGTGAAGGGTCTGTTACCTGCTTGGCTAACCAGCCAGTCCTTCCTTTGAATGGTTCGAATGCAGAAGGGTCTGGAGCCGGACCAAAAGGGCCTCAAACTGTCTGAATTTGGGATAATCCAACTACAATCACCAATTTATATCACGTGTCTCTCAAATCTCATTTCCTCTAGAAAATTCTCATGTCACTCAGAACAAAATATATAACCTCCTTTACCTAAGATAACCATACTGTACTTGTAAGCCACTATGTTTGTCCCTGTCCCAAACAGACCATGTGTCTCTCTGATTGGTTAATCCGCCTGTCAATCATGCTTATCTGATATAGGATACAGTTCCAGACCCTCTCATCTTTGTAAGGTTCTGTCAAAGCGTGTGGTTAGGGCTGGCCAGGCAAGCCACCTGCTGGTCTCCATGCAAAGTTATTGCTTTGCCTAGAATGTTCCACAGTAAGGTATTAAACACATCTATTACCATGCGGATAAGCAGGCTGGCCAGCCAGATCTGTGGAAAAGCAAGCCCACTACTGTAATTGAATAAATGCAGGATAAAGAGAGGTTTATAATGTGGAACACTTGAGGCAAAGCAATACCTTCTCTATCAAGACAAGCTGTGGCCTTCCTATTATATATAATCAAGTGAATTTTGATCTTTCAACCTCTCACACCACACTGGAGGCCACACAGACAGACACTGAGATTTATGGTAAAGTGGTAAAGCAAAAACACAAATGATGGACTGCTCCCTTGTCTTGTAGCAACACTAAATCAATACCCTTCAAAAGATGTATTGGGTTTTGTTTACTAACTACATAATTAAAAGCTGAAATTTTGACATACAGGAAATGTGCATGCCGTTGCTGTGTCCTTGCACAAAACACCTCCACTTATGTAATGTGAGTGAGAATAATTCATGTACATTTGGAGTGTACTATTTATTTTTTTCTTATTTTTTTCCCAAACTTTTATGAAATAATGATTTTGAAAGGGAAATGTAATATCCGGTTGGTTGTAAGGGAACCTCTCATCGAACTTTGTGACGCTGAAGGACATCCTGAAGAAGAACAATGGCAGAGAACAAAGTGGTCTTCACTTTCCCAAGACTCTCCTGTCTCACACGTCACAGTGCGCTCGACCCCATTAACGTGGCACTAAAAGATATATGTTTTGTAGTAAAATGCAGGAGAATGTTCCAGTGTTTTGGATACTCTTAGGACACAAAAAGCAATATGAAGAATTAAACAAAAAGAGGTATAGCAACATATCTCCATTAAAGGCACTGTACCTGATTCTTCAGTTCATTTTTAACGGTTTGCAGTGGTGCAAAGTTATTCCTCACTGATCTTATGCATTCCAAGCATCCTAAGTATTAACCGCTGTGACGGTAAAGCGAACAAATAGCATGCTAATGTGCACTTACTGATTAACAAACAATAGCTGCTTATACAATATATAATGAGACAAGACAAATCTTGCTCAAATAAATGAGAACAAATTAGGTACATGGCCTTTAAACATATACACCTTTACTTTTGCTCATTGAATCTATATAATCAATTAACATTTTTAAAGCCTCACTTGTAACATTCCAGCCAAAAGATAGACCAAATTAAAAGCATTTATTTCAATATGGACACATCCTTATTGTGAGTGGGCTTGCCTCATAACGTGGCCTGGTGGAGGGCACGCCACTTGCTTCTCTATTGATAATGTTCCAGAGTATAGTTTTAACTCTCTATTTCCATGGAATACTGCAGGTGGTGTGCACAACACCAAAAACTTACATAGTGCTGCTTTAAGTAGAAAAGCATTGAATATAGACATCACCAAAATATGATATTGTCACAGGAATCAGATTATTGATACTTTGCAGCTGATGTCATCAACATCTGTGAAGCTAACTGGAGGCTCTACTCTGTCTGAAGCGGCTTCTCAAGTTAGACTTTAATCTGAGCTTTGTTTTAACACAATCTGGCAATAAAGAACTTCTTTTTAGTTTTTTCAGACTATCTTAAAATGTATTTAGCGGTGTTTGCTAATGTATCCATTGTGTCACCATGGTTACTGCTAAACATGCCTCCATAGACATATTTACTGTACACCCCCAGTGTCACTTTCATTATATTACACATCAAGTAGACTATTCCACATACAATCTTTACAATCGCTATGTCAGTCTTTAATTGGTATTGGTGACTATGGCTGGTCATGTCCTGTTTGCTCACTCAAAACTATTGGTCAGTGTTGTTTATGATAATTGTGACTTGTTTATGATCATTTATGGTCAGTATTTGTACTCTGTCACTGTTCGTCCGTGCGCAGTTAACATGGGGCTTCCTTTCTCATACACAGGATTCCCAGAAGACACAGCAACCGCTAAACAGGAAGTGACCCCCAAGTCTGCTGTGTTCGCTATCACGTCAACAGTATAGACTTTACTGTGGGGTCAGGGCATTTACACAGTTAGTAATGAAATAATTAGTATCTCAACCAAGGGAGACATAAAAGACACAGACATATGAAGGAGGTGTTGAATAGTTTATTGAATGGATACACCTTCACTTAGGTCCCCATAGGTAAAGATAAGAATGGCCTGATATGATTTTTTTTCAACTGATACCTTAACTGGTTTTTGATAATATTGATATAAATGATTACTTTTGAAATCAGTACTTTTTTTGACGATCGTGTAAACATATAGAGCCAACTCTTTAGCTTCATTGCTCTTCTATTTCCAATAAAATGTGAAAATATATAATTATATATTTGATTTTTTTGCCAAGACTTATATATGAATGAAATATTAGCGCTTATACTGTGCATCCATAGGTAAAGATGTGGCAATGTGATGAAGAGAAGAGTACATTTCTTTAATATTTTCATTAGCGTCTTGACAGATGAGAGGCTGAGGAGGCTGATGGTTCTGCTGCTGTGGGAGAGATGCATCAGAAACACAAATCAGAATCAGAATCAGAAGACTTTTATTGCCATTGTCAGTGAACATAACTCACAAACTAGGAACTTTCTTCAGTGCAACATAAAACACTGAATAATAATAATATAAAAAAGTAGAAATATAGCTATTATAAATACAAATAAGGGCAAGCATAAAGTAAAAAAGATATGCTTAAAAATAAACAAAACAAAACAAAACAAAGAGGACACGCTTGTACTTTTTCTTTAGCGCTGTAATATTATGTTCTGATAACAAACAACTATAGCACATGGTTTTTTACTCTGGCCCTGAACAAAAAGCTGTTGTTTCCTCACAGTTCTTCTCATGTCTGTGTGAGGGTTGAAAGTCTCTGATGTGCTCAAACTTCTGACTGATGTCTGGATCAAGCGTCAGGAGCCCACACGCCTCCAGACACAAGAGAACACTGCAAAAATCTATACAAAAAAAAAAACTTAAATTAAAGTTGCACTATGTAACTTTTCTGCTGGAGGATCCGTCTCCAGGGAGAAGTTATTGCTTCACCTAAGTTTCACAGTATGGCATCAAGCATCTATTTTCATGCTGAGAAATAGGTAATGCCACTAAGCCAAGTTACAGGTTAGAAAAAATGTCAAATAGAAGTTTAATGCCATACTGTGGAACATTCAAGGCAAAGCATTCCAGGCAAAGCAATTACCTCACCATGGAAAGAAGCATGTGGTTGCCAACCCACCGGAAAAGCGACTTAGTGCAACTTTAAGAACATTTTATCTTGATTTCATCCATAGGTTAATAATTGAGTCACATCACCTCACATGACAAAAAAAAATAGGTGATTTTAACATATATATAATTTTTTGCTGTGTTGTGAGTCCATATTCTACCTATTGTATTTACAATTTAATTACAATGGTATTACATTCAACAGTTTTGGATGAGCTCAAAAAATCCCTCATATTACTGAGTACCTAACTGGGGTGGGAGTGGCACAGTGGGTTAAGCATTCGTCTACCAACCCGGTCAGCAGTTCCAACCTCACCCATTGTTGTGTCCTTGGGCAAGACACCGTCACAGTGGTGCAGGGACAACAGGTAGGGCATCTAGCATAATGGTGGTAACTCAAAATAGAAAAGGGAGAAGCCATAAGATAGAAGAGGATATTAAAGAAAAAATGACAATGAACTGTAATTGAAAGTATCAGATAACAGCTGCCTGTGCTGATCCCATTCTGAGCACGATGTGGTGATTCACGTCTGCACGTAGGTGTGGCATTACCCGCAAAGTCCTTCACACGGCGATGAGAGGAGGACTAGCCCTCTTCAACCTACTCTGGGCTTTATAGTTGACTTTGCTCCCTTTATACCTCAAAATATGGAGACAACTAAGAATCCTGCTGTTTTATTTTGGGGAGATTTTCTGTAAACCATTTTATAATCTTGTTCCCTCATCCAAAACTACTTGAAGGTGCATTTGGTTTTATTATCACATTCATGTCTCTCTACCCAAAACTACAAAAGTTGGTTCCCACTGCATGATGTCATCTGGTGGTATTCCACGAAGTGCTTTTTATTGTTTTTAAAGGAGACAAATGATGTAAAATGGGCTTTTATGAGCTTTTAACCACGGTGTAATTAGCTTACTCAGAGTTGTATTTCGATTGAGTAATCCTGTATTGTCCTGCATTTGAGGCTTGAACACTAAAAAAAAAAAAAAATCTCTATTTTCACTTATCCCCTAGCTCCACCCACTGCTCTGTATAATTGTGATTATTCAAAAATTTAGGTTGAACATATTAGGTGCCATGTGGGAATTTTTCAACATGAAAATCTTTTGCTTGCTACAGTAAAATGCCACTATGCAGAAGATTATTTTAGATATATATCATGATTTACAATGAGCAAATATGTGAAGTGATTTACAACAGTTTAGTTTAATAATAAAGACATATAGCAGACACATTCTGATCATTTCAGTGGTCATTACCTTCACAATATCCAAGTGTAATGTAGCTTTGGAATGCCTGCTAGGTCAATATACATTTAACAGAGCAAAGGATCATGGGTTATATAGTTCATTTTGTCTATTTACCTCCCCCTGTAACAAAACAATACATTTTAAGGCTTGCAGCTAACAACTGGGAGACTTGACATTACAACATCTGGACTGCCTACTGTTACATCCTTAATGGCTAATGCTAAAATAAATTGACTAGCATGACTCAAATGCCCCTGACAGTGAAGCCTGATGGGTGTTGAGATGTTGTAGAGCCTGGCCCAGTACAGCTCAGACACAGAAGCACTCAGGAGCACTGCACATGGGAGAGCTATTTTTGCCGAGTCAGTGGTGTTTTGGAGCTAGCAGCCGTTGTTACCAGCCAAAAGCAGTTAAACGGGCTTAAATGAGCTGCAATTTGTTTGTTTCTGCTGTAAAGTGGAACCATGTGAAGCAAAGATCTCCCAAAGCCCTCTGTTCCCTGGATTCTTTCAGCATAATTGGAAATTTGAATTTTTTAGTTAGCACATTTCAAACATTATTACAAGCTTTGTTTTTCTGATGTGGTCCAGTTTATTTTTTACTTTTCTGGGATAACAACACAACATATAAATTCTTTTTTCTTTGTTTTAAAACATAATTATTTGTAAAGCTATGAGTCAGAATGCGGGCTCAACATTACACTGGCTTACCAATGTGTGACTGTTTGAACATGGCTTACACTTTGACTAGAACTTACCAGCATCAGAGGTGCTTGAGTTTGACAAAGACAGAATGAAGTGCCTTGCCTAAGGACACAAAACCGTATGCACTTGTGAAAGCAGGGATTGAACCCTCAACTTTCTTCAAGTGTCAGGTTAGGGGTTGCTCTATCTGAAGTACTGCTGCCCTTGTGCAAAGAGGTGAGGAAAGTTGGCTTGTTGCTCACATTGCTGTTTGGCCTGATTATTATTATACCATATTGCTTTTCTTTGCAGTGTGGAGTCCCCATTGTTGAAAATGGAATGACCCTGAGTAAATGTATTTGTCAGACATGGAGAAATGCTAGGTTCATTTGCTAGGTTCATGTGCATGGATGTGATAAGACTGAGGGGCAGGAGGCTATGTAAACACTCCCATTCCATGGCTGTGAGGAAAGCCTGCTCAGCTCTGTCACAAGTCTTGCTTCAGCTGGCCCAGTGTCTCCAAATACACCTGTTAGATCAGAGGGACTATGGCTCCTAAAGTTCATTGGGGGAACAGAAAGGATCTGTTGAACCAGAAGGCATCCTACTTTAAATTTTGACGGCTATCATCGACTCTAAGA
>KN486694.1:18342-34258 GCA_000787095.1 Periophthalmodon schlosseri
GGTGTTGAGATACATATGGTTCTGTGAATCCTAAATAATTTCATACACCATAAGCACAAGGCTAGGCAAATGTATTCTCATCAGTTTGGTTCAGAGCTTTTTAAAGGTACACTTTGTTGTGTGTCCTTTGCATTTGACCCATCCATCAAATGGGGGCAACCCGTCAGGAACAGTGGGACCCATCTCCAGATCTTGAACTAGTCAGGACTACCTTAGCTGGAAGATTTTACCTACTGTGCATGTTTTAGGTTGATGGAGGAAACAGTACCTTGAGGAAACTCATCCAGATAGAGAACATGGAAACTCCACACAGAAAGGTCTGGCCGCCCCACAGAGAGGCTTGGGCGACCCAGGAGTCAAACTAGAGCCTTCTTTCTGTGAGGAGAGAGTGCTAGCCAGTCAATAATCCAGTGCCTAATCACCTCACCATCTTGTATTCCTTCTCTCTCCCACCAACCAGATTGGTTTTCTGTTATACATATGGATGTTGTAAGAACTTGGTAATATAAAGATAAACAGTGCCTTTACTATATCCACCCCTTTTAAAAATAACACAAAAGATGCGTAACTTTAGGAAAGACACATTTTATTGGTTAAAACATTTTATCCACAAATACAGTTTGAATCTACAGTATCATGCTGTTACATTGTAACAGTGGATCACAATAAGCAGAGTCTTCAGCTCAGTGAAAGAACTCTCCTCCAGACACTTCAGGTATTAGGCACTGCATCAAATAAATTAGTAACATCAACACTCACTGTGTGCCTTATAGAACATCTCACCAGAATCTCAGTGCAAATGCCATTACAGCTGGAAGATCCATGACAGAACTACAAACACAGACGTACCCAAATCAAAGCTAACATTACTAAAAGTTCAAATGAAAGAGAAGAATCCACAACTGGGACTGGATCAAGAGTTTGTTGAATCTATGGAGAATGTTTGTGAGCTGACTAAATATTAGTCTTGATGTTTAGGCAGTCCTCTACAAACAGACAGGTTTAGTGATGCAGTTAGCTGGATACAGTACTAAATCTATCTTTAAGCAGCAAAACTTACATCATCAAAAAGACACAGGTGAAAACAAGAAACAATAACACAGGATGACAGCACGTAAATTCCAAGTCTCTCAGGAAGTAACAGAATCATCCGAATAAATACGCACTTTGAGATTGCTTTTGTCCGCGCTCACATTTTACTGGTAGTGGCTTCAAGAAATAACAAAATCATATCTATAAACCAATAATATGTTCTCTCTTGGACCATGTCAACATAAAAAGTTCCAGTTTAAGGATTTTGAGTATCATGTAAACCATGAGTATAATTCATGTAAAAAATGTAACTATTACCAGATTTCACCCATAGAAGCCGATTGTCTTTGAGATAAGCTGTTTACAAACTGTTGAGATATGGTATAATGCCTGTCTTTGACTATAAAAGCTGAAAGAAATGAAAAATTATGCGTGTCAGTATGGCACCATGTCTGTGTGGAAAAGATGGCCTTGTTTAGATTTGTTAATGTTTGTCAGACAAATTTAATGTGTCAGTTTTGTATTTGTTCTTTACGTCTCTCGTGCCATCATGGCTCAGGGGTTGTTCTGCATACATTTGTGCTTTGCATTATATAGATAGGACATATCTTTTTTATTTTAGGGGACGTTTTGTCAATAAAGACCAATAACCCAAAGTCATCAGTGAAAATGGTTAGTTAACATAAAAATAAGAGTAGTAAAGGCATATGTACAATGTATTAATGTAGTGTATATGGACAAAACAATATCCAGCGGTAGAAGTGACTAGTCTAAGAAGTGTGTAGTCCTCCTGGTTTCCTCTGTTAGTGCCACTAAAGGTAGTTCAGACTTGTACCTTTGACAGTGTTACATACACCTCTGGAGCTCTCTCTCGTGACTGTGCTCACACATCCAAGTCGTCGGGCCGGGCCCTGCTCATGCGGCTGCTGGCGCGGCTGCAGGGCCGGGGGTCCAGCAAGGACAGGGGGTGCAGCTCGGGACCTGGGGGGGACATTTTCTTGTGCTCCACTGTGTCGTCAGGGAAGTCAAAGGCCTGTGCGTGCGAGTTGGAGATGGTGCTACCTCCACCAGTCGGCCCCAGCCGGCTCTGCTCGGTGGAGTAGTTTGCCCAGTTCTGTTCGTTGGCCTGTTTGTTGTAGTTTCGGACAGAGCCTGTGCCCCGCTCACCTGTGGCCAACTTGTATCCTGGAGGGGACAGAGGCGCACTGGGGGAGGAACAGCCGTTATAGTAGGCGTACTTGGTGGTGGATAGTTCTTTTGGAGAAGTGCTCATGGTCCCACCAGGAAAAAGTGCAGGAGGCAGCTGCTGACCTTTGACACGATCCTTGATCCTTTTAAATAAAACATAGAAGAGCTCGATAACATTGAGCAGAAGAGACACCAGGGACACCACCAGCATGAAGATAATAAAGACGGTTTTCTCCGTGGGCCGGGACAGGAAACAGTCCACTCTATGAGGACATGGGGAGCGCTCGCACGTGTACACAGCAGACAGGCTGAAGCCATAGATGTACCACTGGATCACCAAGAAGCCCACCTCAAACAGAGACTTGAAGAATATGCTCACAATGTAAGTCCTCAACAAGGCTCCTTTCATCTTGACTTTACCGTGCTCCTCAATGCCATATTTCTGCTTTTTCATTTCGATTTTCTTCAGCGGAATGTCCACATCTCCTCCATCATTCTGCACCACCTTCAGCTCCTCTTCCTTGCGGTTGAGTTTCTGCTCTTTGCGGTGCAGGTAGAAGACGTGGGCCAGGTAGAGCAGCGTTGGCGTGGAAACAAAGATGATCTGCAGGACCCAGAAGCGCACGTGGGAGATGGGGAAGGACTTGTCGTAGCACACGTTCTCACAACCAGGCTGCTGCGTGTTGCACTTGAAGGCAGACTGCTCATCCCCCCAGGCCGACTCCACAGCTGTTCCCAGAACCAGGATCCTGAAGATGAAGAGCACGGACAGCCAGACCTTGCCCCCCGCGGTGGAGTAGGCCTGCACCTTGTCCAGCAGACGCCCGAGAGCACTCCAGTCACCCATCCTCGCACGGCTCTAGCTCCTGAGGGATAGAGCACACCAAAACAGCAGTTAGAGTTTCAGAGATTACATTACTTTCCTGGAAGATTAAGTTCAATTATTTTGAATTCAGAATATTTACTTTCTAGGCCTGGACTCATAGTTCAAGTTTGAAATGATTGGTTCATTTGGACTACCAAATTATCAGGGTTTAGTCTAGTTCTAGTTTAGTTCTTCCTCTTAGTTCTTGTTTGGTTAACCTTTAAATCTGAATTTGAGTAGAGATGCACTGATACAGCTCTGTCCTGATACCAATACATGGACTTTGAGTAACTGCACACCAATACTTGATAATGACAGAATGTGTTCATAATGAACACAAATAGTAGTAAGTAAGTATGCAACAGTATTGAATAATATATGAAAAAAATGTTGCCAGGACCTGGATGGAGGAAGGTTAAGAAAATAAACAAAAGTGGGAACATTGTGAAAGATACATAATATGCTGACGCCCAGTGAGTGGTCTAAAAGACTGTGTCCAAACCCATAGCCTTAAACAATATGTGATATCTGATCTGTAGTAGTCATCTGTCATATTCTGAGTTCAGACATTTTTGAAATATAAATATATCAAAACTAGATAACCATGCTCTCCCAGCTGGCCAAAGTATCAGGAAATTTGCTCTTGAAAAGTGAGAATCTCTGCCAAGACACTTAGTGAGTAAGACCTGTACTTACCTGTACAATACCATCATCAGTTTGGGCAAAATGTTATGAAAGTTAAAAACCAACATTACATTGGTAAAATTCACCTTGTCTTATGTTACGATAGTTAATATCTTGATTTTTTTCTGAGAGTTCTGTGAGTGACTTACACCTAAACCTACACTGTAAAACAAATGTGAGGACAGCAGTGTTCCTTGATGTATGACTACTGAGAAACTGCTTCCATTGTAAAGGCCATTCATAGATATTTTTCAATGAATATATAAAAGAGGCAGGCATTTGGGGGTATTACAGGCTAATTCATCTCGACAGGATTAAAATTGTCTATGTAATAGTGTCTATAGTAATAACTTATTCTCAGTGCTACGTCCAACATCCAAGATTTCCAACAGCAACTTCAAAACAGCTGTAAAACACTTTATCCAATTGAACATTCCCAAATCAGTCTTTTCCCAAGAATTTTATAATCAATAAATATAAGCACAACAAAAGTCCAGATGGCCCACATGCTCTGTCTACACGTGAAAAGGAACAGACATGATCTGTAAATCTTAAAGCTCCAAATAACAGTAAACAATTATGAAATCAGAAAGGTGCTTAGCTCACCTCACAGCCAGGCCAAGCGTCTAAGCTACAGCAGCATGACGCACTTATTAATACCAAAACACATTATAATCTGCAATACAAGTTCAAAGTACAATTCCCCTGTAGAAATCTCATGGTGAAAGACAAAAATGCGGGCCAAATGAAAACCAATTCATGTCCAAAGTGGTAAGAGTATTGGGTCTCTCAACTGTATATAAAGTAGATGGTGCAGTGGAGTTGTCCTGAATTAATTTGATTTTGCTAGTGTGCTTTAAGAGTTAAGTTAATAATGAATAAGTGGGAACCTTCCGTCTAATCCACCAAACTAAGTGCATGTGCTTTTACTTAGCCCACACGAGCCATGCACCACACATTCTGGACATATACTCAGACAGTGGTCAAATATGGATAAAAATGATTTGTATACAGTAATATGGCTACAGAGACAACTGTAAGGCCCGCCACTTTCCACATGAGCGCCTTAAGACAGAAACTTTGACTCCCCAAGAGAACAATAGAGAGCCTACTCCTGCATTGTTCCACATCAGTGCCCAGAAATGTTCTCAAAATCAGCAGAAAACTAAGAAAAATAGTATTCATTCAAGGCAACAAGTTACTTTAAAATGCAGCAAGGTACTCAAAGAACTCAAAGAAAAGTGTCTGAGAAGATTCTGTCATCAAAGAAGTTTCAGAAGACAAGAAATGGACTTGGTTTTTAAAATTCAAGGCTTATCCAAGACAAAATAAGAAAATAGAATAAGTAAATAAAGTAAGAAAGAATAAAAAGGAAATAAAAGAAAACTACACTCTAAAAAAGTAAAATTGCACAGAAACAGGTCATTAGAGTGTGTCTGGTTGCTTAAACCCTTTAAAATCCTGGGTCAAATAGCTCAACATTTAAAAGAGATTTGAACCTTCAGACGGTTCACAAAACGGTTTTTGTAAATTCCTTTAATTTTTGCTCTAAACTCATTGTATATATGATTCATTTGTTTAAAGTTCTAAAATCATTAGTCACATTTTCAGCCAGTAAATTTATTAAATAACACTCAGATTAACTTTTATCAAACTTTAGCCATCAAGAAAGTTAAAAGTGAAATGAAATCCAATGAAACTTACAGAAAAGTGCTGAGACCTCGTGACTCGCTCTCCACAAACTTCTGACAACCTCAGACGTATCCACAGTTTGTCCCAAGTGAGCGCAGTTTTGAGCAAAGTTTGGCTCCCCCCAATTCTTCACCACAGTCCCGTTAGTCACCTGACGTTTGGATGACGAGAGGATCTATGCTCTGAGGACTTAAGGGGTAGGTCTACAGGTTCACCTCAGAAATAAAATAAAACGCATACATGAAGCCAATTTATGTAGGTTTTTCAGTACTTCTTTAATGTCGTTAGAACAAGACTGGCCATTAGGGCTCTTTAAGTCAGGAGACAACTCCTAATTGTTTTCTTTTCCATAATTTGGCATGATTCTACAGTCAGTGAAGCATAAATGACATAAAATATCAAGTTTAAAACTTTGTACAGTAAAAGTAAGAGCGATGAGTACACTTATTTGGGTTTCATCATGCGTTAAATTCTTGTGGATTTGGGCAATTAAGTCGATGATGCAGTGGCGCCACCTGTTGTTTGAGAGAAAAACTGCAGGATATATTTAATCCATTTTTTATATAGTTACTTGCCCTTTGACAGAACATGCATTTAAAACGACATGTTAACTAGGTGGAGGAGGATATATTCTTTTGTATTGCAGTCCAATTTTGACCTAGGCTACATAACCATTTAAACCCTAAACTTATAACGCACTAGTAAAGGCTTGGTAGTTCACAAATCAAATTTGGAATTGAAACAAATCTTTATTCAAAGGCAGTTTAACTTACATAAAATAATACTTTTAAAAGATACATTATGTACAAAGATAAGGGGAGAAAAAGAAAATACACTGATACAACTGACAAAGTATTTGTGGGGAACCATTTCTGCAACACCCTGTTGTGCTACCAGTGAATTGTAAAATAACCATACATTCGTGTAGTTATTGTCCAGGGTTTAATCTAATCTCACTTAATGTTAGCCAGGATAGCAAGGATTAGATTCAGCCCCCAGCCAATTTAGGTTAAGTGGAAGAAAATAATAATAATTTTTATTCAAAGTCTTTCTTTGGGCTGGGATGTACTGGGTGAGAGGCAGCAGGGCAGGAGCAGGAGTCAGCAGATGAGGCAAGGGCTGAGCCAAATCCAGTTGAGTGCAGCACACTTTCAGACAAACTATACAAACATATTTTAATAAAGGCCTGGGGTATATGTCAAAGGTCACATGAAAAAGAAGGTTTTTGTGTATCACACATTCTTGGATAAAAATAAAGTTTACAAAAAGTCTATTCTATCACAATAAGACAAAAGAGAAGAAACTAAAAAAACAAAACCAACATTAACAGATCTTGTTCATTTTATATAAACCCATAAAAATAAAATCACTTCTGGAAACATAAATCCATAGGTTGCTACGGTCTTTCAAAACGACTGGAGGTACACAACCTGCAGTAACTTTCTCTAGGAGCCACACACCTGTTTGTTTCACTGTGACTTCAGTGCACATTAGAAACCCTGCTACTTTTTACCTCAACTGCTTATTATAATCATTAAATAAGTATTGATATTACAATATTATAATTCACAATATAAGCATTGGCGATTGGTTTTAGCCATAACATTTTTCATTATTTCAGTACTCTCATTCAAAAACATTGTTCAGTAGTTTATATTACTACAAATGAAAAACAAAAAACTATTAATAATGAAGGATCAATGCAACCAAATACCTGGATATAAATCAGAAATCAAAATGGCGGAGGATGGAGTTCTGGCTTGGTAGTTATTTTGTTACTATGACAACAGTGCAGGAGCTAGCCAACACAAGTTCCTTCAACCCCCTGCTTATTGAAACTACGCTGACAACCATAAAAATCACAGAAGGTCAAGATATTCTGCCATTGAGGTGAAGTGTAGTGTTTCAAACCAACTTTTTCAATTCATCAATACTTAATGCTAATGCCCATGACCTGCAAGCACTAGAAAGATACTGTAATCAGCAGATTTACATTTATTCTCTCACAGTCCCTCGTTCGGTTCCAGGTGATAAGATTCTGTGATCAGAAGGCAGAGTAGTAAAGTGCGGCTTCAGTGGGAGATGGCTTGGCTGGTCCAGGGTGAGCTTTCTGTGTCTGAAGGCTTGGAGAGGCTCTTGCTTTCTGTGTCACCATTCTCAGCTTCAGTCCGGAGAGTCATCTTTTCCAGAGCTGAAAAGCAGCACAAATTCAACAAAAATCATTTATATGTGTTTTTCAAAATCTAGAATGTGATGGTGTCATAATCCCAGATGGGGGGCGAGGGCAACTTTTTCCTATTGATTACATTGTATTTTGCCATGAAATATCCAAAAGGTAAATTCACAAATGATGAACCTTAGAACTCACTAGATTTCAACAAAAATAACAGCATTTTAACATTATTCATTTTAGCTGCCCCCCATCTGAGTTAAATACTATTGTGATAGAAAAGAATAGAATATTGTGATGTCATCTGAAACTCAGCAATACAAATAAATACAAAAAAAAACAAATGTATTGCTGGGTTTCATCATATCATTCACAGCAGTTAAAATGCTGATTTTTGTTGAAATATAACAAGTTGTAGATACTGATGTGACAAGTTAAATTATTGTAGTATATGTTTGGACATTTCATACTAAAATACAGTGTGATTAATAATACATCATAACATTCTAGAATTTGAAAAACACCAATAAAGGTAATGCCACATTTGAGATAGTGGTCTTTGTGAGCAGTTGAAGGCTTGCACAAGCTCATTTGCTAGTGAAAATAAAACCCCATGTTTGATTCAGCGCATTTATTCAGCAAAAGCCATATTCATGTACACTGCAACAACAATGTCTCCCTCTGTCAACCCCTCATACATATAACATAAGCAAAAGGATCAGAATAGCCCTCTAGATCTGAGGTTAGGAAAAATTAAGAGAGCCAACATCATTTCTGCTTGTGAACAGTAAAAATGTCAGTACAGAAAGTATATGCAAGGGAATAATAATAACAGCAATTCACACTCATATCCCTTTATTCACTCCATGTTTCCATAACAAACTGGAGATTTGCCAATCCTGTCACAACTGTGAAATCAATGATGTAGGTGAAGTATCCTGGCTGAGGTTCAAACTGGCTGCTCTCAGGTTGGCGGTTGAAAACTACTACAGAGTCAACTTATCTGCAGTTGGACCAGTTTTATTCTTACTTCCCTATATTTAAAATCATTGTATCCCTAATATCACCCTTAAAGCATTTCCAGCTGTATTTGGGTAAACATTAAGAGGAGACTGCTCACCTTGCAGTGAAGCAGCGCTGTTGCCTTGCTGTGCTCTGTTGCCTTCCTCCAGTTCATCCAGGTAAAGTCTGTAGCGATGGCCGTTGTCATCCTCATACTCCACATTCTCATCATCACTGTCCACCTCTGGAGCCACATACACCACCTCAAATTCAATCTGCCCCCGCTGTAACACATAGGGCAAGAAGGTAACATGGCCGGTCCTATATCATGCCTATTTTGGGGTTTTGAATACCTTTGGACACCTTAGCCTGAACCATTTTCAGTAAAACGATGTTAAAGTCAAAGGTTAAAGTTAAACGATGTATGCGTATGTATATTGGAAATGTATTTATTCCACCATCAAGGGCCCTTTAAAATGGTGGACAAACCTGTCTACAAACCTGCTGTGAGAGGATGGTGACTGCCTCCTTGTGTTTGGCGTCTCGTAGGTTGATGCTGTTCACGGCCAAAATGGCGTCCCCCACGTGCAGGCCTCCACAGCGGTCTGCTGGCTGGCCCTGATGGATCTCTGAGATTAGAATAGGCACCCCATGTTCTTTACCGCCCTGGGAGACGAATTGAATGGAATGAAGTGAAGAATGAACACCTAAACGCTCTTTGAAAATTAGGACTTACTGTTATGGAGATGCCCAAGCCTTCATGGTCTTCCTTCATCAGGACCACCTTTCGGATAGGACCCACGCCTTGCGTTTTCTTTAACATGTCTGGATCCTGCCCAGAGAGGTAATCCTGTCAGTCAGTTTGTATGAGACAGTATTTTGGCTAGAATGGCTGGTATTAGACACTCACATGACCCAGGGGAGAGGGTAGCGGTTTGTTGGGATCATTCCGCCCGCGACATGCTCGGATCACAGTCTTATGTCGGTGCAGGTGGATCTCGGCCTCCAGCTGGTTCCACAGTTTGTCATGAGCTGGGCCTTTCATGTCCCGGCCTAATAACTGGATCTGCTGCACTCTGAACAAGACCCAATAGAAAACATTATAAGCAAGAGCATTTTCCATGTGTCCATGTTTTGTCATAGAGATGATGTATTCTAATACTGTTTAAAAAAAAAAAAAGACTTATTTTGATTGTGTTCACTTTTATTCTTCTATTCTTAGCTAAACTGGCAAAAGTTTTAGAAAAGTTAGGCGCATGTGACATGTGATGTCACCCATAGCGTTCGGCTCCAGTCAAATGAAGCCCACTGAGGCTAGCAGTTATAGGGGTGAATAGGTTTTTTTTGAATATTTGGAACTACTTGGAAGTATCATAGCAACCAAAGAGCCAATGTGGAGCGAGGCTGTTGAAGGCAACACCCCTTCCCACCTGCTCTGCTAGTTTAGCAGTGAGCGGGCACTTAGCAATGCTGTCAATCAAACCTGTTGCTAATGCTAGTGGGAGCAACCTCGGAGAAAGAATGCACCCGATTTGTCTGTTATTAATGTTCATATCTTGATTTACTGACACAATAGCAAAATAAAAATACCAGGATCATGTAGAGCGGGTTAATATGAACATTTTAAGACCAAAATGACGAGGCTCGCTGCAGCAGTTACATAGAGAGGGTGACAATTTTCAGTGTAAAGTGAGTTGATGGCGGCAGAAGTGCGCCCATGAGCACTTCCTATTTGGAACACGGCAACTAGCGCGTTAGCTGTGTCCATTTATATACAGTCTATAGTTGCAAATCAAGTTACAATTTATTTAAATAAATGCTCCATCAGTCACATTTCAGAAAAGGGCATAGTACTGTCACTGCAACCACAAACGTTTTTAAAGGACATTGTCATAGTCCTTGAACAAGATTGTGTAGCTCTGTTTATTGATTTAACTAAAGCTTTTGATTCAGTAGATTGTAAAATCCTCTTAAAGCGCCTGAAGCATATTGGATTAGACAATGCTACAGGTAATTGGTTCCAAAAAGAGAACCCAGGCAGTAGTAGCCAATGGGTTTAAATACAATTTTTAAATTTTAAGCAGAGGAATGTCCAAAGGCTCAACTTTGGGCTCACTATTGTTTAAAAATTAAAAAAAATGTACAATATCCAATTATTATTACACAGTATTAACGTAACCTCACAATATCAGTGCCTTTGGCCCTTATTGTTATATTTCAACAGAATAAGACTTATGTATAATTTCTTCATGTGGCCTGGACAGAAACAGTGAAAAGAATAATGCTTTATTTACTTGTATGAAAACCCAAGCAAATCTGTCTTACACAACCATAATTGTTACATCCCAATTTTGCAGCATCTACAATGGTATATTTAGTGATTCACAAAGGCAAATGATAATAAATACAAAAACCCCAAAACAATAGTACCTGCCAGCCAGTTCCTTGTCCAGGTACTTGGCTGCAAGTCTTGCTCCGTACACTTCGGCCTGGAGCACGGCGATGTGCCTCCGCAGCGCCTCATTCTCCTTTTTAAACAGCCTCATCTCAGCCTCCAGCTTGGCCTCCATCACGCGCTCCTTCTTCCGGGACTCAGTCTGTTGCACCTGAA
This sequence comes from Periophthalmodon schlosseri, assembly GCA_000787095.1. Classification (NCBI taxonomy): domain Eukaryota; kingdom Metazoa; phylum Chordata; class Actinopteri; order Gobiiformes; family Gobiidae; genus Periophthalmodon; species Periophthalmodon schlosseri. The sequence goes on from KN486694.1 coordinate 29,587, forward strand.
AAAAATACATCAATTCACATTAAGGAGTCATGAGCACATTCTACATTATCTGGGGTCTAAAATGCTAGATATGACTGTAGGCACGATTACATTTATCAAATCAACAATATAATTTAAAGGTGCAGTAACTTTTCTGGAGTGTGGTCTGTCACCTGCTTGTCTCCATGGAGATGTTTATGGTTTACCTGTTCCAGGGTATGGCATTAAACTATCTTGTATTTATTCAATTGTGGGTGTTTCTATTGTTCCTTGATACATACAATACTCTTTGCAAGGTCACCTCTCTACAGATCTGACCTGTACATTGGCCTGGTTGTGTCATCTGCTTGTCTCCATGAGCATATAAATGTACTTTAGAACTTTCCAGGCAAAGCAATAACATCTCCATTTAGACAAGGAGGTGGCATACCACCATAACAAAAGTTACATAGTGCACCTTTAACTTTCAGCTGCTAAACAGTGTGTAATCTCTGAGGGAAAACCACAGTCTAGTTGGCTTTGGCCTTTAATATGTTTATTCCATTATTTGATTGGTTATCAGTTTAATCATATCTCTTTCTGAAAGCCTTTGGACGGTGGAAACTATTTCAGCAGTTGAAATAGAGAATGAACTGAACAGATTCAGAGTATGTTTTTGGCAGTGTTTGTGCTGACTAAGGTATTACAAGAATATCCCATGTTGACTATGCAGACCAGCAGTAAACAGAAGCATAGCTCTGAACTGTTGTGTCCTCACCAGTGTGTCTTTGAGCGTCTCAGGCTCCTCTGGCTCTCCTTGTTTGTTGTGCAGTTGTAACTGGAGAGAGTGGAGCTGCAGGAGCTGGTCATGCACTTCTCGCTCCAGCGCCTCTTTCTCAGCTTTGGCCTCGGTCAGCTCTGAGCGCAGGTCCACCAGTTGGGCCTGGACAGAAAGGAAAGAGGAGCTGCGAGCATCGCTTACATCATCTTTACATCATAATTAACGACCAACAACCAAACCAAACCGCTACAGTGCACAAATAGTGGTGCACTGTACTCGTTACTGTTTAAAGTTACATTTTAATGCACCTTGATGCTTCACTGAGCTGGGAAAATCAGCTTTTCCTACCTGGCACCAAAGTCTTGGAATAATTTATAATAAGATCTTAACTTTGAATGGGGGGTGTCACTTTATAAGTTGAAAAAAAAAGTTTAAAGTGTGGTGACTGGGAAATGTCTTTCTTGAGAGATGTTACAATATGACATTGTGACTTTTAGTATTATTTGTGTGGGCTGCTACCTTTGCGATGTATCTCTTATTAAAGAGATTCTCCTGGCTTAGACCCCTGACTCCTGGTTAAATACAAGTACAAATAAAACAAAATAAAGTAATTCCAAAAAATATATTATTTTATGAGCAAAAGGCAAAAATTGGCACAACCTGTACTAGAAGGATACTGCCATTACCAGAAGAAGTACACATGCTGGGGAAAGCATGGCCTAGATAAGAATATGTATTAAATCAATAAAGGCCTATACTTAGACTCAGGAACTGGTTTAATAAACATCTGTACAGTGATAGCCAGTGGAGCCAGGATCATTACCTCCAGTTTGTGGTTGAGCTGGAAAACCGTCTGTGTTTTGTGGCAGAGCTGCGCGAAGCAGGAGCTGAGGGTGGTCATCTTCTGCCGGCCCTCGTACGTGATGTCCACCTGGTCAGGGTCGATCTCTCCCAACAGCAGGTCCACATCCACGAACGCTTTGTCGAACTCTTTCTCCAGAACCTCCAGCCAGCGGAAAATGCTCAGGCCCGAGCCGTGGCCCACCGGGGAGGAACCTGTCGAGGAAGCGGACATGGCTACACTCTAACAGCAAACAGTGAGCAACTTTCCGACGGTATTCCTTTCACTGATTGTCTCAATATGAAGATTTTCTGAACCAAAAGTAGACCGAGCGATCAGATTCACTACAAGCCCATTGTGCAGTAAGATCGAAGTGCTGCGAATAGTCCAACTGCACCCGGAAGTCCCAAATCTGTCAGCAGCAGCGCAAAAACCACAGCAGTCCTCAGCGCCCTCTGTCGGTATGGTCATGAAATGAATTCACCTCTGCCCGCGGGAGACGCTGTTGCACATATAGCCAATTTCATCAATAACTTCATTGAATAAACTCTTTTAAATACAGTTAATAGATAAAGTGATGATGAAGTCAGAGTAAAATGTTACTTTGTTGCATCTGTGTGCGACAATTGTGGTTCCCTTTTTTCATGTGCAATTTTTAGCCTTTGATTGTTTTTGTTTTGTTTTGTTTCCAATGCAATTTTGCCATTGGGCCTATTTTCAGAATCATAAATGACTTCTATCCATATTTCTAAGGCAAACGATATGGGCTAAAAATTGGGCTTTGTTTTGCTATTCCACCAGCCATTTATTGTAATTGATAAAAAGAGTTTTATTTTTACTGTGATACTGATATTTAATTTTGGTCTCCTTAACTTTATTTTTTGACTAAATCTGATATTACTGCAATGCTGCAACATGAGAACACTGAGGTTCATGCACTGGAAACACAGAGGTGATTGGGCGTCACAGTGTGGTCTCTGGAGGCACATCCCCGTTGCTTAGAAATGGTGTAGAGGCTGAGATTAAAGGTAGCTTCAAAGCTCTGGGCATGCTCCTTCCTCGCTCCAACTGCATAATGAGTCCCCAAAGAGAGAGCAACACCCTATCACTGACGACAGTCCTGTCTCCTCGCTCTCGTGACCTTTATCAAGTCAAACTGGTTTTCCACCTTTGTTTCTAAAGCAGCAACATTGTCCATAGGGTAAGAGAAAGTATCCCAGAGGTGCTCCCCATGACTCATTGGACCCAAACAACTACATATGTCTGAAAAGTGTGACGAAGCAACAGTGGAAGAAAGTACTCCCTTGTGTACAATTTACATGCATTTAACTGATGCTGTGATGTAGAACTCATTAGAAAGATCACGACAACCAGGAAACACAAACAACAGATCAAACACATCTGTTCAGTTCTACTAGTTTGTTAATGTCATATAAAATAGAACTTCCATCAGTGCAAAAAGGTCACATTTTACCCACATGTTGAAAGGGTGTGCTAGTTGAATTAGTCTGTTCAGTTTTCAGAACAAGTGAATTATTGTCATTATGAGCCCAAACTCCAAACAAAAAAAATAATAATGTGGATGTTTGCAAGCTTTCACCAAACTTACTCAATGCATTTAGAAGGTGCTTGTCAATGTATTCACAAGTTAACCCATATAATAAATCATATACAGTAACATGATTTGGGAGAGACCAATCACACAGACAAATTACCAATGTACGAAATGTCTATCTTTATTACATTCAACAGTACAGTACACTGAAATTGCACATTTTCACCAGATTTAGCAGCATTCTGACTGGCAATTCAAATAGGCACATCCATAACAGTAAAATTAAACTACACAAGGTCAAACTAAGTAATGGCCACTTTAGGAGCTTATTTTTATGCCTTTTTTCAATACTCTGGCACTGTTGTTATGATGCTTGCTTACAGAAGAAGGGCCTATGTCTATCAGAAACTAAAAGTACTGAAAACACCTATTGAGAAATTTGAGGTTGTATTCACATTTTGGTAACAGCCTACTCTATAATATATACAGTACATGACAAAAACCTTTCCTTGTGAAAAAGATGAGATTTAACTTCTCCACTGCCAAACTCACTTAAGTTCAAGTATTGTGGGTCATTTCCACAAGTACTGCAGTAATCAACATATCTCAAAAATGTCTTCAAATACACTGTACAGTAGGCAATGTAATATTTTGATTTAAAGATTTTCACGTACAAAATAGGTAGATTGCTAAATGTATACTTTGTATACACTTTCATAAATATTCAGTTTCTTCTATTTTGAAATGTCAAAAAGCTGACATGTAGGCATGTCAGACTCTTCGAATATAAAAAAATGTTCTTACTTCTTATCTGTACCTCTAATTTAGCGCCTTTTGGTCTTTGATGACAAAAAACCTCCAATAACAAAATCACAAAGGCAGTTTTCCATATGTGCATTAACAGTAGTAAGAGTCACATCAGTTAAACCACTGTGCGGTGCTCCCCGCACACATACACAGCACTGGGCTGGATGCGGCGCTTGGTGTTTCCAGGAAGCTGAGGAAGAAACTTGACGTACTTGGGCATCAGGTCGAGGCAGGCGTCACGGAACTTTTTAATCCTCCAGTAGTAGATGAGTGGGTTTAGGGCTGACTTGAGGTAGCACAGCCACAGCAGCCATGTACTGATCTGAAAGTATGAGTCTTTGAAGTAGAATCCATGGCTGAAAGTGGACATGAGGCTGTAGGCAGTGAAGGGCCCCCAGCACACGGTGGACACAGAGAAGAGGATGAGGATGGTGGCAAAGGCACGCGTCTTGAAGCTCATGTCGATGTTGATCTGAAAAGGCCTCTGCAGGCTGAGCAGGCCGAGTTTACTGGCCTGGCTCAGGCACATGCTGTCACTGCGGCTGTGGATGCGGATGGCGTTGTGCCGGATAGTGTTCAGAATCCCCAGAAACGTGTACACCATGACTGTGAATGGCACAAAGAAGAAGACTAGCATGAGGATGAGGACGTAGGCGTGGTACCCAGGCTCTGTGCTGTAGCCAAACACACACTGAGGAGCTCTGGGGGGGCTCTGTAGTAGTGGGGAGCC
>KN486694.1:48609-77652 GCA_000787095.1 Periophthalmodon schlosseri
CATGTGTCGACTTTCCACTCTGCTCCAGACCAGAGCACACGCTCAGCAGTGACCAGCTTTTCACACTAACTTTCAGGCTTTGCTTAACTCTAATAAACAGCCATGCTGCTGTTGGGAGGAGTGGACAAGAGAGAAACACAATAACAGTTAAACTGTCTGTTTATAATAGAAAAAAGCCCTGTGAGCAGGGGGTGATCACTCACCACTTTGACATGGGAATGTTTGGTATCATAATGGAGCTCAGATACATCACCAAAAGATAAAAAGGAGTTAGGCCTGCACTATAAAATTGTATAAAATATTTTATAATAATGTGATTACAAAAAGGCTAGGAACTATACAAACCTAAAGCTTTCTGTTAATAATCCCAACACAACCAATTTAAGAATATTTGTAATTGGGTTGCAAGGAAGTTTGTCATATTCTGTGGAATTCTAGAAGTAATCCCTTGTGGCCACCAGGGAGTGAGTGTAGAAACTGTAAGCACACAGCGTGTGCAGTTGCTGTTTATGTGTGATAACAGATAAACTACTCTCAAACTCAGACTATTTCTAATAGGCTGGTTGTAAACAGAGATGAGTGATTTGCCAGACGCATTGTAACTTCAGAGCAAGAGCAGAGCGCAGACTTGGCTGCTCTCCTCACCTCTGTGTAACACTAGGAATATCACCACCACAACCCCCAAAACATAAAGCCAGGCATTAGCAACTTAGCTTACAATAACAAGGCCCACGGAACTTTTCACTGTAACCTAATCACTTCACAATCACATCAACCTTAAAAAAGGTCGAGAGTTCATGCAATAAAAAAATGTCATCAGGTTTTTCATTCCTGGGGCGCATGAAGTTTTCTTCTGTTGGTGTAAAACATCCTTCCACGCGCATTGCAAGATTCAGTAGTTCTTTCTTTGATCAATAGTCCTTTCTTAAATCAGAATAAGCCTCCCGCTGCTCGTTACATCTTTTGGTTAGAACAAACGCGTTATCGGTCACTGATAAAGACCCATTTGTAACTAGATTTGCGTACAAACGTAGCCTTGTTCAGAGAGAGCAGCGATGAGTGAAGGGGAGGGGAGCGCAGGACCTTACCTGTCAGAGGCCCGTGTTCTTGGCGTCATAGCGCGGACTGAAGTCGGCGGGTCGGCCTACAGTCCTGGGTCGGCGGAAAGCAGGCAACCGCAGCAGTGTGTGAGCTGCGAAGAAGAAGAAGGAGGAATGTGGAAGCGAGAGGGGCGTCCCGCTGACCGACGAGGAGGGGCGCAAGGAGGGCGCACAGAGAGCCAAGAGAGCCCACAGTTCTTCCGCGCATGAATCGGTCTCCTCCCGGTCTCACACACGAACATGCACATCTCTAGAGTTCTAGGCTGTCTACAAGGAATGACTAAAGGGTCTGACACATAATTAAAATCTGGTTGAACTTTAACACAAATTTAGAGTGCGTTCACACATTTGCACAGTCTAACACCATATCAGAATTGGGACAAAATCTGGAACTAAACCTTGACTGAACATGGACTAAACTGCTCTACATCAGGACTAAACTAGAATCGAGACAAGATCAAACTAGGACATGTGTGAACGCACCCTTGAAGTCCATAATTCAAAGTAGCTTTTCAGCCTAGTGGCAATATAAAGGAACGATTTTCTGATTGGATAATTGTTTTGAGAACCAAAACACAAAATTATTACATACATAAACAGGACATCATCGTGTCCATTGTTTTTGTAATTTAGAATAAGTCAGCATTACAGTTGTATTTCATTGTATTCATCTACCTCATATCTTGGGTCACAGTTATGTCATGTTTGTGTAATTGTGTAATGTTTGTGTAAGTTTGCTGAAAGCTGCACAAATAAAGTAGGCCTATTCATCAAAAGTCCTGCAATTGGCTTACAAAGACTGAATGTGGTTTCTGTGTTGTAGGATAAAGCCTAGTACAATAGGCCTATATTTTCATAAGATGATTATACCATGGGCCAAAGAAAAAAGAAAGGAGAATCTATTGGCAACAGCTGTCATGTTATGTATTTTAAACATAACATTTTGGGGAAGTAGTCAAAGACACAGGCTACATACAAAGAAGACTTTATTTTAGTGACAGTTACACACTAATGAGGCTAAACCAGGCGGTGTCAGAGTTTCCAGAATAAGATGAGCAAAGTACAATTACCGCTCAAGTCTTTCTGCTCAAGCGTGAAACACATTTGACTGAACAGCACTACAGTATATTCAAAATGTCTGTCTGGATATCGTCTTAAATAACCTAAATGTATTTATATTTATAAGTGTTTGACATTGTTGAGTTTTTTTTTCCCATTGGGACAGGACAGACTAAAAGACAGGTATACAGGGTCTGTGTCAGAGGAGGGCAGCCTAACAGTGCACCTCCAGACTAGAGCCTATAAACAACAGAATACAACTGCTCATATGCGGATCTCTACATATTTCTTTTGACTAGTCACGTGACACATATCAATTGTTCAGGTACTTTATATTGTCTCTATGTATACCCTGACTTTTCAGTATGCAGCCTGTATTGGTTATTGTCAGATTACAGAAATGACGACATTCATGGTGGCACAGTGACATGTTGCCTGTGTGGATAAATATTCAAATGAAAATGGAAATTTGCCGCCATCTAAATGGACTCAAAGAATTTAATCAAATGGATTCTAGATTTTTGTCTGGATCATCTATGCTCTTTTTAAATATTATATCATATAACTGACTACTGAGCCAATTTATCACAATATGTTGCATAAAAATAAATGATCCAAGTCACCAGGTGCCAGACTACGCTACTGTCACTGACAAATACAATATTATTGCCTATGATGAAGAGCAAACCATTCACTCAAAGCAGGATTCAAAGCAGTTTGACTGAAGCACGAGAAGTCCACTTTAATACAGTCACTCCAGCAGAACAAGTACAGGACATCACACAGACTTCACCCATTATACATATATTATTCTCACTGTAGTTATGTGTCTTAAATACAAAAGACAGCACTGCACCAGGGTTTGGCAGGTAGCGTCCCAATAAACAATCAACACAGGACGAAAGACAGGTTTACTCCAAAATGAGCGATCAAATGAAACTTCAACACGCACAGCACCAACACGATCCAGAGGTAATGGGATAAAATGTAAAGTGCTAACCATGTCCAGGTCAGTTTTAGAAGAATTGTCCATGTGTTATTTGTGTAAAACAGACATTCACTCAAGTCATATTCTTCAGAGAAAACTACAGCACGACACAATGGCCCAATGTGTGTCACTGTGGCCTACATTCACAAATGCTCTGGTTATGTTTTACAGCTTGGCTTTTGAACCACAACTCTTTTCAACATATGGAGTATCCATTTACACAAAAATTATCAACTTAAATATAAAAAAGTCATAAGGCCCTCCTCGAATAAAATGTTAATGAAGACGTATGCTTTTCTTCCGGTATTTAGTATCCTATTAAACTATCACACACATATCATTATTTTACATTTTGTAAACTGCAATATTGATCTAAAACGGTAATAGAAATAAGTCCATTGACGTCCTGTTCAAATCTGCAGAAATGAGAGCCCCCCTCCCCTCTTCACAGTGGTATTTCACTGTAGCAAGCAACAGATTTTCATGTACTTATTTTTATTGATGAAAAATGGCCTGGAGTCTGAATTTGTAAGTATAGAGCAGTGGGCGGAGATATTGGTTTAGCTTACTTTGAGTAAGCTAATGCTTAAGGAATACTGTTACAACATGGCTAAAAGCTCATATGAATTAATTTTGCATAATATGTCCATTATTTCACAGGAGAAATCAATTTATGTTGAATAAGACCAGGTGGGTTCAATCTTTCATACAAAATTCTGACTAATATACTGCAGATTTATTTGATTACCCAAATGTTTGTTAGCATATTTAACAAAACCAACTTTTCCACCATGTATAGACTGGGAGAGGACCTAAATTCTGGAAGTTAATGGAGGTTCCTATTTCAACAAGCGAGATTCACAGAGCACACAGTCAAGTCTTTTAACGTTGCACAAAACGTATGAGGCAAAAGACCAATAGTTTTGTTCTTGGTTGAACAGAAGACACAGACACACAAGTGTTCCAGGCGCACCTCTGGCAGTCTCAGTCTACACAGCAGATGGTGATGGGAGGCACGTTCCTCTCCTGAGGCCGACATAAGGAAGGACTGTTTCAAAATTATGTCGAATTTAATTTTTTTTTACTGATTTTGGAACCTCTTGAGTAAAGAATCGGGAGGCCTGGGGTAGTATCCGCTGGTGCAGGGCTTGTCTGGAGAAAACCGGGGGAATTTGTAGTCCAAAGGCAGATCTGGAAGAGCAGAAACAAAGCATTAGGAACAGGTGCATGTGGTATGTGCTTATAACTGGATCCTTATGGACAAAAGTACATGGTCAGCCTTTTGAATCAGTGCTTCCAATTTGAAAACAAGAAAGAATTGGAAAAATACAAAAAAAACAAAAAAATATGTTGTTGTAGAATGTACTTACTTGAGGACAAAGTAAAAGATTTTGTTTCTTAAACATTTTCTGGCCTGAAGGCTGTATTTGTTAGGACTGCTATAGCGTCTGCTGAATGTTTTTACCCTCTCTCCCCATGTCACATTAACAGCTGCCAAGGTGGTAACAACCACGTATGCAACCCCTTCACTACCCACTACACCACCGGTGAGCACTACATTTTTAACACATTTGGATCTGAGATGAATTTGAGAAAGATTCCATACCATTCTGCTGACATGTGGTCTACCAAGGAAGCCAAGTTAGTAGGTGGACTCAAATGGCAACCAGTGAACCTTGTATACATTTTAAAGCTTCTTGTTTATTCCTTTATTCATTCAAAGTTTCCACAGCAGACTTTTTTGCAGAGTGATTTGACATTTTTTTATTTGTTGATCATGTTGAAACACAGATCTAGACTCGAGAGGGCAATGTGTTTTGAAATGACTACCCTCCTGTTAATGGCAAATATAAACAATTGCATTACAATATGATTTTCAAAACATTTCTTTCCCTTATTGTTACATTATTATTTATTGATTTTCATGTATTTATTTTTTGTATGTAAGCTAGTGTACCTGCTATGTGCTCCACACTGGGAATGGCTAGAGAGCTATACTTGTGGATACAGTGGCAGCACCAGGTCAGCTTGTGCACATCCTCGTCTCCTCCCGCTCCTCTCTGGACGTCCACGAAGTATGAGCCCCACTGGTTGGATGCCGCTGAGGGAGACTTCATGCCCTGCTCCTGAAAGACACACCACACAAAACTCAGACATGTACAGACAGGCCTGCCGAAGTGAAAGAGAAAGGGAGAGGAGGAGTGGGGAGGAGATGAGCGATCAAAAGGGCTCTGATCCCTGTCAGTGATGAAATGAATGGACTGAAATCCCCCTGCTCCACTTCTCATCAGGGATATGTCAGAAAGAGAGTACTAGGAAAGCAGGATGTGTTCTTCAAAAAGGGATATGATTATGACCTTTGTGCAACCAATTATAACCTCAGACAATTTTAAAGCAGAAGTGAAAGAATAAGCTTATATCATAAAGATTTCACAAAAGTATTTTGGTGTGTCCCACTCAAATCTGAGGCCTGTATCTGCCTTTTCCATATTACATATATATTACAGGTGTATGTGTGTATGTGTGTATGTATGTATCTATATACACATACACACACTATATAGCAAATGTTAAAGGTGCACTATGTAACTTTTGGTGCCCGTGGTCAGTGCACTCGGGGCAGTAACCCCCCAGCTGGAGGAGTGGCTACAGCAGATCCCAGATCCCAGGAAAAAAACTCCAGACATCTCAGTCCAGAAAAGCACAGTACTAGGAACAGCAAAGATACTGCGCAGAACCCTCAAGCTCCCAGGCCTCTGGTAGAGGACCTGAGGTTGGAAAAAGGATGAAACCACCTGCGGAGGATGAGGAAGAGATTTTTTTTATACATTTCTATCGTCACAGCTACCATTTTTCAGACTGTTACTGTTCAATATTTTACAGTGTCATTGTGAATAATTAAAGTTGTTGTTATCGTAACTAAACAAATAATGTAATAATCTACTCTCAAGAGGTTAAAAATGGGACCAAAGAGTAGGAATTTTGGTATTTGCAGTGAGGCACAGAAGAGGGGAGATCCAGAGCAGGCAGGGGCGTGGTTTGGGGATCAGGATCTATAGGTCTTTAATAGAAAGCAGCTTCACTCTTACCTCAAACTTTCCCTTCTTCTCCTGTGGCTCCACTGGGGCCTGGTTGGATTTGGCTGCGTCACTCTGGGGCACCCCCTCCCCCTCCATTTCCTCCACGATCATCACAGTCTCCCACTTCCCGAAGCTGCTGGCCGGAAACATGTCTGAGCGCATGCTGTCGCCGAAGTACACCACCTACAAAGGATAACATAAAATGTACACAAATATACACAAATGTACACACAGACACTACAGGAAAGGAGCATTTGTATCTGTAAACTTATTTTCCATGTTGGCAAATTTGCAGCAGACCCATCCTTCAACCCAGTAGCCCCCAGGGAACTAAACATATTGTCTTTCAGGGACCACTGGAAGGGGCGGGGCCAGTAACAACACTGCAAAAAGCATTATTCCATAACCCTGTATGAAGACTGAGTGGCTAGCACTCTGGCCTCACAGCAAGAAGGTCCCAGGTTTGATTCCGGGGCCTTTCTGTGCAGAGTTTGCATGTTTCTGGATGGGTTTTCTCCGGACACTCCAGTTTCCCCCATCAACCCCAAACGTGCACAATACCTTGGGGACCGCTAATGTCTCTGGACAGGGTAGAGCAACACATAGGGACCCTTCTCCAGATCTTTTGCTAGGATATTGGTTGGGAGTACCCAACTGGAGGAATACTCTTGAATGTCAAATTTGTCAATTAGTTGAGAAAACATGTAAATAATCATTTATAAAAGGCAAATTAAATAACTTATCAGCAATGAGGATCAACATTAACATGCCAGATTCAATCTGTTGTCAGGTAATGTACTATAATAAACAGACTACATACAGAACAAATGACGTACTACATCATACCTACAAGTACACACATTACACATAGCAACAGTGAAAAGCTACAGTAAACACTATTTTATCAAAGCCACCTTAAAAAACAGATGAGAAGGTAATGCACTTGAGGTGAGCAATGGTTTTCATATGTAGAAGAAAATTTTTGTGGTCCATGGTAACAGTAGACCAGTGGTACCCCAAACCTTTTTTGACTGGGTAACCACTAAGATGTATCTCAATCTAAGAGTGACCAGCTGATTTTTTAGAGAATGAAATGGTTGATTATTTCTATTATACTATTTTGTTTAAGATATTGTCCAAATGTCCAAATTTTCCTACAAAACATTCTTAAAATCTGAAATCTGAAATATTGCTGTGCCCGTGTAGCCCTAGTGGTCTTTGTACCCCTGATTGGGAAACACTGGAGTAGACAGTGGAGTCTGTTGAACTCATCACATCACAGAGGAGCAGGCCAAGGCAGGTCTGGGGAAGAATTCCACCCACAGCTCAGACGGTGAGAGTTCAGTGGAAGGAAAAATGAAGTGAGGAATGAGTGTAAAAACAGTGAGATTATTAGCTATTGGCCTTGTTCAGATACAGGAAATGAGGGAGGGAGGGAGAGAGAGAGCACTGACTTGGAGAAAAGTGGCCTGAATGCTTATCTAAACTAAACTCTTACATCCTTGTTCCAGTACGGTTTTAATTTTTAAAACTCAGTGATAAATTTTTAATTGCTTTTTAAATTTTATCATCCAATTTTTCACGCATTTTAATCCTGGTTTATATATCAACTGGGGCAACTTGTCAGTGGACAACCGCAGTGTAGCACCAAATTCAAAACACAAAATTTGGAGCTATAGGTCCATGATAGACAAGAGTACCTAGCTGGAGGACCGCATTATAGTTTGGGACACTGCATATACAAGCTCCACCGGCACTGGATCTTCTTAACTTGAGTTCTTTAACCCAATCTCCACTTGAGATCCAAAAAGGGCAGTGTTCCCTGTGTGAGATGTCTATAAAAGGGATGTAAGGCATTCCAGTAGCAGTTTGTGACAGAGCGGCCTGTGTCAGACTGGCCCTCACATGTAAACAAACAGGAGGGAGGGTCTCCACGATCACAATCCCCCCACACCTTCCCGAAAGGGCCACGGCTGCCGGTAGCTGGAATCACTCTGATAAATATTTACACAGTACACAGATTCCAGTTAGCCTCCGACACTGTCCATGGAATGCTCTACTGTGTGAAGATACTGGAACTCAAGCCCTCACCTTAGCGTTGTGGGTCTGATCTAAAATCTAATTGTATATGGGGTAGGGTTGTCAAAAGTATCGAAAATCTGATACTAATCGATACTAAAACTAGCATTGAAACTAGATACTAATTTGAACAAATATCAATACCAAAAAAAGTCACATCAACAGGACAGAAATGAACCCTTCTTGAATGCTTTAGATGTTGAGCTGTATCAGAACTAGTATAAGACCACATATACCTGGTCTACATAGATATAACACCACATGGTAATAAAAAAAGAAAGTACTATTCTTTAATGTTGAAAATTAGATTCTATTAATAAAGAGTGTTTTTTAATGTCATCGTGGAATCAAAGTTCCTTAGTATCAAAGTAGAGTTTGAAATTTTAGTATCGAAATAGAGTTTGAAATTTTAGTATCGTGACAACACTATTTTTGGGCCAACAAAACAAAGTTAACCCCATAACCCAACCCAGACTGATCTTATAGTTAATTATAGGCCCAAATATTAGTAACCAAATAATAATAGTATTTTATTATTATTATTTGGTTACGCAGAGAAACGCAGAAAATGTGGAGTGTGTATTGGCTGTATGTTGGTGGTCTACCCCGCTTCACTTCTCCTTATCAATAAAGCTGTTCTAAAGCTGTGCACGTGCAGCTTTAATCTCCCCTCAGCATTTCTTATCAGTCAACAAATTTCACTACACTATTCTCTATCCTCAACATCCAGCAATACATACATTGTCCCTCCTGTACACGTCCAAACCACATACCGTACTTCTTTTTTCCCTATCACACATAACACATGGCACTTTACTCCACTCAGTACACCTACTGCACACTTCATAGGCTTGTCAAAAGTATCAAAAATAGGACACTAATGGATACTAAAACAAGTATAGAAACTAGATACTCATTTGAGCAGATACTAAAAAAGGACAGAAATGAACCTATCCTGAATAGCTTTAGATTGAGCATGAGCTGTATCAGTACAGGTATAAGACCACATAGACCAGTATACGCACATGGACCACTATGGATCCTACCTGGACGACTGAGGGTTTACACAGATATAAGACTGCATGATGATATAAAATAAAGTACCGGTACTATTATTGAATGTTGAAAATCACATTCTATTGTCTAAACAAAGAGTGTTTCGGTACTGAGTATCAAGTCTGTTCCTTAGTATTGAAATTGCCTTTGAAATTTTAGTACTGTGACAACACAACTTCATTATTGTGTTATTGGGCCAAGTGATATGGAGATACTGGAATGGCATGAGGCTGAAGACTAAGATTCTATTTCACCAAGCAAGTGTCAAGAAAAGTGCTATGAACAATATATTAAATCTATTATAATGATTGAGAAGTCGGTTTCTTCTGTTGAGCCTGAGGTGAGTGTGTGCATGTGTGAGGAGTCGACAGTGTTGACATAGATGGGGCCCGGCTCTTGGCTTATCACTTGAGAGCAATAAGCGCTGGGCCCAAGTGAAAGGGCGTTCATTGTGTCAGGGAAGTGTGGGGTCTATGGGGGTCCGTGTGGGGTCCGGAGCCTCCCTCACACTGGAAGAACCTCATTCAAACTGGACAGACATATGGAGAGGCTGCTGTGGCTCTAACTGCACACTACTGTGGGTAAATGATACAGGTGTGTAGTCATGAGTTGTATTGTCTTATGATTTTCAAGTACTTTTCTAGATAGATCCACCCACTATCGGGCCATTTTACACAACAATATGATATGGAAGTGAAGAAGGTATTACAATTATTCAAAACTATTATTCCTTTTGAGCTAGAATGATCACAGTTTGCATGCAATTCTATAATTAATCATCCAATTATATTCAGGAGTCACTCTGTATAGCCAGCATTTTATGACAGTTCTTATCAAAATTTACTTTATTTAGTTGTATTTTATTTTTATTATTTTATATTATTTACTTCAGTATGAGTTCAGTTTGAATTATTTTGAAGCAATGGTCCAAATATTTCATAATAGTTCCCAGTATAAACATTCCAACAACTCTTACCACTTCTTTGAACTGCAGAGAGCAACTGGAGAGGATTTCTCTGTAGCTATCTCACCAAGAATTCAAATCCAAGAAAGTGTCTCTAGTGGTGTAAAAGTGCCACTCATACCTGGGCTGTGCCGTAGGCCTTCAGGTGAGCATGGGGAGAAAGTCCAGGGTCATCTGAGAGCAGGCTCGTAGCACATTCCTGAGCCCAGAACATGGCTTAAACAGACGGCCATTGACCTGCTCTGGGGGAGGGGGCAATGAGGGGGGCTGATGACGTGTAGGTTTTACTAGAGAACTCAGACTATATGATTTTTATCTGGTATAAGATATGCTATCGCCTAGAAAGTTCCACAGCATGGCATTAAACTTCTCTATCTCCATGGACACAAGCAGGTGAAGCTGCCAGACCAAATTATAGGTCAGATCTGTGGAGAGGCAAGCCAGTCAGAGTAAGAATGTGTTAGGATAAATAACTATGCTTAGCTATTCTGCATAGCCACTGCTATAGTTTATTATTGCATTGCTATATTTCATTATTTTACCAGTGCTCATGTGAAGACGAGGACTAGATTACAGCTGAGAGACAACCCTCCCCTAAGGATGCTCGTCGCAGTCTGATAAGACTGTGCAACGTGCCAAGAGGCCTGGCTGACCTGTGCACCAATGAAGAGGCGCCAAGTCTAAACCATGGTGGCCTCCCACTATAGTATGCATATAAAACTCACTGTAAAGACGTAAACATGCAGTCTCTGCATGGGAAAGACGTAAACATGCTGTCTCTGCATGGGAATGTCAACACAGACTCCTTGTACAAGCATTGCTCAAGTATTTGATTAAGTAAATTCTCTGGACTTTATTTCTGTTTCAAGTGTATTCTTTATCTAAGCAGAAACTAACGAACATGAGAGGAAAAAGCTGTTTTCCTCAACAAATGCTTACAGTTTCTCAAGGTATTAAGAAGGAAGGAAGGAAGTACATTTTATTTGTGTAGTGCTTTTTCCAGATAAAAATCACAAAGTGCTTTACATGAATAAATTGAATAGTAAAAAAATAGAAATAGAAAAAAATACAAAAATCAGCTAAGTCAGCTAAAAGACTTTCTAAACAAGAGAGTCTTCAGCTGCTTCTTAAAAGAGTCCACCGAATCGGCCTCATGGATTCAGTGGATTTAGTGGGGCAGGGTGTTACATAGGCCGGGGGGTACAACCGGGAAGGGCAGGTCCCCCTGAGTTTTAAAACAACTCTTTAGGACCATGAGAACACTGGCTGGAGGACCGGAGAGCGGCCAGAGGAGTAAGGGCACAGCAAGTCAGCAATCTACTGGGGGACCTGTCCATGCAGTGCTTGAAAAGTGAGGACACAAAGTTTAAAATCAATTCTATATGTTACTGTTAACCCGTGAAGGATGATAAAACCGGGGTGATGTGAGCTGCTTTAGGGGTTCCTGTTAAGATCCTTACGGCAGAGTTTTGCATAAGCTGAAGTCTCTGAAGAGCTGCCTTATTAAAACAAGTAAAAACTGAGTTGCGATCGTTGAGACGAGATGAGATAAAGACACGTATGATCAACTCCAGATCAGTCTTTGACAACATTTTCCTCTCATTCTTAGGCAATAAAAGTTTTTGGTCAATTGTGTTCGACCAGGCTATGTCTTTTGAGGGTCACCCAAGACAACTCCCTGGTTTCTTAGGCTGGTTTATACAGAGGAGCCCAGAGAATCAAGATGTCGTTTAATGAAAGGGATCTTTTTGTCAGGAGTAATGATCAGTTTCTGCCTTGTTTGAGTTTATCTAGAGATAATTAGACGACAACCCATTTTTGACTCAAGACAGTCTAAAAACATGGTTAAAAAGTCATCATCATTAAAAGAACAATACAGTTGGATATCATCAGCATAAAAGTGATAAGACACATTTTTCAACCACGAGTTATCTGACCAAGAGGCACCAGGTACAACAGGGATAAAACTGGGTCAAGAACTGATCCTTGTGCAGCTCCAAAGGACAGACTGGATATATAAGACATTACATTGTTTACAGCAACACTAAAAGTTCGATCATTTATATAAGATGAGAACCAGTGGGGGACAGGACCAGAAAACCCAATCTTAGTAAAAACACCTCAGCAAAACAGACAAGTTTAAGGCAATACTGTAGAACATTCAGGGAAACGCAATAATATCTACATTAAACAAGCAGGTGGTGGACCCTCCATCGGAAAGGTTACATAGTGGACCTTTAAATACAACTCTAAATGGTCTCAAAATAGCCTCTTAAGAGAACCTCAAATAGGATAGTTCCTGTTTTGCTTTTATCCCCAGGCTTGTAGACCTTTCTCTCATTTCTGCTAAAACATTTTGTCAGCAGAACCTGTCACGTCCCTGACTTTGACAAGTTTAAACACGCCTTTTCACAAACTTGTCCACATGTCAACAGGTCATCTCTTATTATTGTTCTGCCCCATACACTCACCAATGCTGATAACTAGGTAATGTATGATGTTGTTTACATTGGTCTAGGGATGTAACAATATTAATTTTACAAGACTTGAAACAAGACTTTTAACACTAAAAACAGAGCAAAGGACAATGGTCTATGTAGTTCCCATTCATACTACACCCAAATATACTATTTAATATTTCTGTTACCCCCTGCTTGTCTCCCTGGAGGAGTTCTTGTTTTTCCAATAAGGTTCCACAGTATTTAGCAATAAAATATTTTAAGAGACAAAGAGACAAACTGGTTCTGCCATCTCCCAGAAAAATGACAGAGTACCTTTTTATGCTATCTGATAAATATGGTATGATGATTTATTGGTAGGTCAATAAAAATTAAATACTCAGCGTTTGACTTAGCTGGACTGGTCCCATCCCATGTGGCAAGAACCACAAGTTGAATGTTTGTGAAATATTGTGGATTCTGTTGACATTAAATGATCATGTTACTTCAGTGGAAAGCCTGTGTCATACTTGTTAGGTGGAACATGAAATATGAGTTGCCTGACCTGGCAGTGTGCCCATGACGTGCTGCTCTCCCCTCACTCCTCTGTGAATGTGCTGGGGCTCATTTATCACGTTCTTCTCATCCGCTCAGAGTGTGCCAGCGTCTGGGTGCTGACACACTCCTCCAAGACCACACCCACACAAAACTGCTCAAGATTTTAAAGGCAGATTTTCAATATTGTGTGATGATGCCATGGAATTCAAAACAAGATGAAAATGTTATGTGGTCTTATCCATGGGTTTCAGAATGATGAAAAATTAAACATTTGCCATTGCGATTTACAGTTTTATAACTAAATATCATATCTTTTGAATGAAGAAAAAGTCCTCAAAATGTTGCATATAACAGGAAGCTGAAACTCATGCTATGATATCCAGACATTCTAAAATTACTCAGTAAATGTCCAGTTTTGAACCTTTTTGTGATACTTCTTCAAATGACCATCTAGTTTCAATACTTGTTTTATCTGGGTATTGATACTGACAAACATCTTCTTACTATGAAATGTGCTTAATGCGATTTGCACATGTTAGTACACAGTGTAACTTTTGCACTCTGCCTGCCCCATTCCATATGTGTGTGTGTGTGTGTTTGTGAGGAATGTCTGCTGTACCTTGGGCTCTGGTTTTCCAGTCATGGTCTTGAGCAGCTCGTGCAGGTGGGGCCAGTTTCCCTGAGAGTACCAGCCCGGTTTGTCCAGAGACGGGAGGCCCTCGCTCTCCTCCACGTCGTTCACTGGAAACAGAAGAAAAAGAGAATCAACCACGCTAGAACATCAGCTATACTGTGGTAAGAACTTATGGACATATGAATGTAACTGAAGAGGCACTTCAGTTACCACATGGTTCTAGTGGTCATTTACATTGTATAAAAGGGCTGCAACTAACGATTATTTTAATAGTCAACAAGTCAGTTATTAGATATACTTTTTAAATGCTTTTTAACCAAATAAAGGTCAAAATATGGTGACTGAAGGCTTCAAAATAGAGAATATTTATGAATAGTGTATTAATGATGAAAATCTGAAATTGGTCACTCTTTTTTGACTTTTTTGATTTAAAAAAAAAGCCACTGTCTTTATTAACTGGTCTAAACAAGTTTTCTTCTTCTTCTTCATGTTGTCTGTATAGTGCTGATAACGATTACCAATATTTTTATAGTCGATTTTATAGTCGATTAGTCGAGTTGATTAATTGTTGCGGCCCTGTTAAACTATGTGAGTGTTTAACCATATTTAAGTCCATTTGAAATAAGTCTGTACAGTGGAATTTACACTCACTGTCACAGTCACTGGCTAAGAACAGTCCTTTTATCTGTCTGGGATTTAATTCATGCTTTTTGTTGATTTTTTTTTTTTTTTTTTTTAGGTGTAAATAAATAAAATGATTACTATGAAAAAGAACAGGTCATTTCTAGCTTTGTTGCTAGAAACACATTTGACAAACACATCTTTAAACCTGTGTACATATAATCATGCTTCACTCAGAGAACAGGAGACTGGAAAATCTCTTTACAAATCAGCACTATGACTTCACATGACAACAGACAATTACCACTTAGTCTGTTCCCAACCAACACATGTAATGCCATCTGCCAGTGTCAATATTTACTTAGATGCGTTTGTAAAGTCATAATTCACAAACTATTTACCTCAGCAACTTAAACCTGTCGTGCTAAGCTGTCAATATTGTCTTTTCCCCAGGTCTAAGCACAGTCAAATAAACACAGGGATAAAAAAGGATTCAACGCAGGATCACCCCAGCCTGAAATTATCTGTGTAATTTTGAAAAGAGCTTGAATCCCATCAGTTGTACATACACCAGAGATTAATAACCATTATCTATTATCTACTACGATATTCTGCTGTTGTGTCATCGAGCAAGACACTTCTGCCACTTAGTAGTAGTTTGTGCCTACCTACCGTGTATGTACGAATGAGGAGTGAATGAATAAACTGACGACTATAACTTGACCCTTCTTTGACATTTTGTTTCTACTAGCTAGGCCAAGACTATGTATCATGTTCCAAGAGCAGAGACGTGAGCACTGACCCAGGTTCCTGAAGGGCCTCTGATGGGGGACCAGAGAAAAGAAGCCTGGTTTCAGAGCATTTGTGATGATGACGTCAAACAGTTCCTCAAAGTCCTTCCTGGAAAGTGCAAGAATGAAATTGTAGACTTTATTGCAGTACAAACCAACAAAAATGTTGTTTCTCTTGACTTAATATATGCGACTGTTGTGTTGATTCTTATTGTGTTGGGCAATTGGTATACAAGTTAAAATGCAAATTAAAAGGAGGATTACATGACCTTTCTGAGGTCTGTGTAATCCCTCGGTCAAGTAGGTTTCATTGCAAGAAAATTCAATTCTGTGAACTGGACAAGGGTTAAGAGTGAATATATTTATATGTTTCGCCACTCATCAAAGTGTGTGTGTGGGTCTCCATGGAGGTGTTATTTGGAATCTTCCTCAGTATCGCATTAAACTGATCTGTTTTGCATTTATTCAATTATAGGTGTTTTAGAGCCAAAAAAACTTAAAATACATGCATTCTTACTGTGAGCGGGGTCACCTCTCCACAGATCTGAACTGTAAGTGATGTTTAATGCCATACTGTGGAACATTCCAAGCAAAGCAATAATATCTGCATGGAGATGAGCAAGTGCCAGACCCTCCACCAGAGAAGTTACACAGTGCACCTTTAAACTGAGGTTAGACAAACTGTCACTCTAGCTCACCCCAGCACGTGTTCACAGATGAGGCGGCAGTAGTCGCTGTGGGAGCTGGTGATGAGCAGCAGCACTTTGCCCGCTGTCTTCATGGTCCGGAGCCAGGTTTTGACAGAGTCAGAGCAGGGCTGCAGGTACCGCCCGGGGTCCCTCTTCACACACGGGAAGTACGTACCGGCGTCCTCTACACAGACAAAAAAAAACTCTAATTGAATTCATGTGAAATATTGCGAGGTATTATAGCCTAGTTTTAATTTGTCATTTTTTATATTGAATGTACAGAAAAGAGGACAATATAAAAGCAAAATAGCTTAAACTAAATATCACAGAAAATATTAAAAATAATGTTGATGTTCCAAGAGGTAATGGGAACATAAAAGCCATTTCATCTCATAGAGCAGAATTTATACACATCCAGGTGCATTAACATTTGAAATAAGAGAAATAAATAAAAGATAAAGATAAACAAGAACTACTAAACAAATACATGAAACCACGTTTCAAGTGGCCTTTTTTAAGTGGTCTAATTTTTCTAGAAATTGCTTTTGTATACCACACCCTAGCCGAAAATACAGACATTTGACCATAAAAAATGGAAATCAACATTTTACTTTTCAGTAACTTGACAGTCCTTGGTACCTAGTGTCTTAAAAAAAAATCTACTGCCCTCTGCTGTCAGACAATTTTTATAGCACCACAAATATTTTATTCAAAGGCACATCACCGTTTCTGCCTGTAGATGGGGACAAAAGCCAAACTGCAAGTTCCTATCTGCACTGATTGTGAAGAGTTCCGCCAACCTGAATGTGTTCAAAAGTTACAATTACCCATCACAGAAATGGGCTCGTGAGTTCAGAAGTGCAAAAAAATGCAACACCACAGTCTTAAATCTGGAGTTGTGGCTATGAAAGGAAAATAAAGTTTAAAAACATGTCAACAAAAGCATCCACAAGGCAGGAACCGGAGTAAGAAGCTGTGTGTATATGGAGTGTAAATAGGGTGATCACCTCAGTTTTATTTTGTTTTTATCAATGGTAATACACAGAGACACACTGGAATAGAAATGGATGGCAACGTATTATAACCCTGAAAGCCAGTACACTAGGTGAGATGAGACACAGTTTCCACAAGATGAGACAAGACAAAAGACTGGGTTCATGAGAATGAGACAAGATGGGATTTTGACACAATTTTTAATAAATAAATTGTGTGGTTCAATTCACAATTACAGCCTTGCCTTTTATTTAGGTCTACTCTATTAAATATTTTGCTGTCAATGTAACACTGCTTTGTGGAACAAAAGCCTCTTATGAAATAACTTGCCAGCACTTCACCACAATACATTAATGGCATCAATGAAAAAGTGTCTAAATGGCCTAAATAGCTGTGCAGTACAATCTAAAGAGGGGCAGTTGGTCACCCCATGTGGAAATGCTTGTCTAGACCAAATTCATCTAATACAGGGATGTTTTATCTTTTAAGTTGAGGACAGTTCATACAGCGTACAGCAGTGTCCAAACTCTGGACTCTCCTGCTCACTCCCTCAGGCTCTGTGGGGCTGTATGGGCGGGGCTTAAACACTGATTTGTGATGGTTTGTGTGGTGCTGGGCTGAGAGCCAAACACACAACCGGCCATAGCGCTGTGGTCATGAGCTGTGAAAATGACCCGGGCAATCTATACAGTCCGACTGGGATCTTGTCCATCTCTTAACAGACAAACAACCAAACATCATACAGTACAGTACAATGAACTTGGGGCAGTAACAAATACTAGACTGTAGGGATAAAGTCAAGTCTCAATATGTCAACAAGAATCCTGCAAATAAAGAGCTTTACTTGTCATTAGAAAACATAGAACACATTTCAAACAAAACAGCAACTCTATGTGCTTCACAGTGGAGAAAATAGAAAAAAAAATGACAAAGATAGTAATATACAGCAACACTTGGCAATGGCAACAAATGAATCATGGATATTCTCTCATTTTTAAAATGATATATGTAACCCTCTGGAGGTCGAAAGTCACCTGGAGGATTCCATGGTAATAGAAGGTTAAAATCATGCATTCTCCATGGAGATACACAAGTTTTATGCTATGCTGTGGAAGATTCTAGCCAAAGGAACAACATTTCCATGGATGTTGGAGATGTATGATGTGTGAGATGATGTATGGAGATGCAATGGTCAATGTAAGGTTACATGGTTTTCAGTACAATAAAAACATCCATAATGACAAAAGAAAGCTTTTTAGTTATATACTATGGCTTTTCATCACCTACAAATCAAACCCAGGACCATTTTGTTGTGAGACGGCAGTTTATCATGGGACACATTTGTCTGCACAGTACTTGTAAGCAGCAGGTCTGTGAGGGCAGACAGCACCTGTGGAAAACACTGCTGTCTGTCTCAGGCCTTTTTTAGCAGCATGGCCACAAATGACTGCAGCACATCCCTCATAGTCAAGAGTTTGCCTTCACCACTGGCCACAAGGGAAGATTCTACTTTCTCTTTGGAAAATAATGAGAATGCAAATAGTAGGGATTATTATAATTATGTCCAAATCTCATGGTATAAGATTAGCACCGTATTTCCTCACGGTACATTATTTGGGATTAAGATCTTTATTGTGCTGATGCAACAAAACAATTTAGACAAGCATTTAGACACTGCAATTCAATTACGCAATTTTCAGGGCTTGGGGCAATTGAAAAGATGCAATGTTTTGCTTAGTATTTTATTAACCTAAAACATAGGAATGAAACGATATCCAAATCTCTCGGTACGCTACTCACGATATGCATTTCACAGTATGATATTTATTGCGATATTTTGAGGAAGCTAATAAAATTGTGTATATGTTACTTTTTCCTTTTAAAATGCTTTGACAAGTCTTTGGTTCGTTGGCATTATTGTGAGACTTTTGACGATGCGATATCACGATATTTTGGTTATTGTTAAATCTCTACTAAAACATGCACAATATAGGCACAATTCTCCAGCTATGTAGTCCTGACTAAGCCTAGCTCTAGATCTGGAGATGGGTGCCCATGCACTGCACTGAGGTGTCCATTGCTCCTACCCCAGAGGTATTGAAAGACGGGACAAATGCGGAGGACCACTTTCCAAATCTTAATCATGTTTGTTATGGCCCTGGAAAGGTTCACATTGTTTCATCACTTAAAACTCATGGATAGCACACAATCCACCTGTCCCAATTAATTACACATACTTTGCAAAGGCCACTGGTTGATATGAAACAGTACATTTAAAATGTGCAGTCTGTTAAGTTGCTGTCTGCAAGTCCCCGTCTCTGAATGAAACTCTAAAAGATAACCTAGAACAATGGCGAGCAGCGGAGGGTGTGCGTTGTGGTTTTTGCCCCTGATCCCAGCGGGGGAGTGTGGCGTGGAGCAGAGCAGAATGTGTGATTACACTAAACCACGTGTATGTTTAGAGGCAGCCTCTCCAAATATACAGAGTTTTATCTTTGTTTTTACATCAGAGGCTGGGTCTCACTCATGCAGCCGCTGGGTCGAATGGGGTCAGATGGGGTCATATACTCACACGTTACAACCTATATTTTCACTGGTATGTCTGATTATTAAATTTGCTGACGTACATTGCCTTGATTTAAAGTTGAAAGTACAGTAGAGGACAAACTGTGCGCTTTCATGCAGGGAATTGTTAATTGATGCACTTTTAAAACAAAACTTAACATATATAAATATTAATTCAAATGTTTATTATTTTGTCTTATCTTATGACTAGGATAGGTTGCTGAAATTTGGGCAACTGTTTCCTATTGTGCTATTTATTCAACACTATGTTTCCAGCACCTAAAATGTGGGAATACATATAAATGGCTTTAACAATAATAAGTAAAATTATAACATTAAAAGCTAAAAAGGCAGTTTGGCATAATATGGGCCATTTAGCTGAAATAATAGCCATGTTGTGTGAACAAAATCTAAATGTTAAGCCATGCTTACAGTCTAATATGGTAATACTGCAGCTGTATTTAAACTATGAAATAATCACACTGTTAAATTACCCTGAGGCTTAAATGTGTTTAAAGCGATAGTGCTGACTCATAAAGAGAGAGAGGCAGGTAAGTGGAGCAGGAGGGGTCAGGCCTGGCTGTACTCTCACAATCATGATGAATGAGGGAGCGGCATATGTGTGTAGGCTCTGTTAACACCCTTTCACTGGGCTTTCTCATATCTCCTCTGCACTGTGAGTGTATTTAGAGAGGCTGGTTCTTCGCTCTCAAACCTACAGCATGTGTGGAGAGTCAGCTGCAGGGCAGGTCACTGCAGGACACTGCAGGACACATGTGGGTAAAGAGGAACAAAGGCTGAATACAAAGATGAAAATGTATTTTCTTTCAAGGTAAGCACGGTAAATACATTGTGAGGGTGCTTTACACATACTCAGACATCTATTCACTTTTCCAATTTGATGCTTATTTAATTATTCAATTAATAACTGGATACAGATTTGTGAAAAAATATGTGATTCATTCAAAATTCTCAACCTACAGAGAAATTGCCCAGTCCCCCATGTTTAGACATGACTGTACACAAGTGAGGGCTGAACTGTTGCATACTAAACAGACATTAGCTTATCACAGTAGATCAAAGAACCAGAATAATTTCCACTGCAGTCACACAGAAACAGCGGCAGGGCAGACAGGGGGAGCAGTCTGGGTCTCACTGTAAACTGTGTGGACCTGCCTTTCCTGAACACATTACAGGCACTGTTCTCAAGCATCACACAGAGATCACACTGCTCTATACTGATTTGGACTAGTTTAGACCTAGAGATGTCAGCATTAATTACAATATTAAATGTGTTATTTACACAATAAAATGGACCAGTTGCTGAAAGTGAGGTTGATTCCACGCCTTATTAGAACTGATATGGGCCGTTTGGAAATACAGCTCCAGTGAGCAAATTTGTAATAATAAAGACACATTTTGATGAATCCAGATTAGAGATTCTAAAACTTTTGCAAGACAAGGTAATTTAAATATTGGCCAGAAATTATTTACATTTTTAGTTGTCCCACCTTTATGTAAAGGCAAAACGTGCCGTTTTCCATAATTCTGGTAAAACTGCCATTTGAATTGATAAATTAAAACCATGTGATAGAGGTTGAATTAAATATGGGGCAGCTAGTAACAGAAGTTTTAGATCAAGGCCATCAGCTCCCGTGGACTTTGGGTCTATGGAGCGGAGAGCATTTAAGACCTAGCTAGTAACGAAGTTTTAGATCAAGGCCATCAGCTCCCGTGGACTTTGGGTCTATGGAGCGGAGAGCATTTAAGACCTCCATGTAAGTGAAAGGTCTTAAAGAGAAAATCTGCCTGGTATCTGCCCAAGGTTCAGACGCAACATAATCGAGATCAGAAGGATCAGCATTATTAACCAAAATGTCACATGCAGATAAAATTGAAAACATCACATATTTCCAATTTAGAATTTAGAATAGCTGAATCTAATAAAATAACAGTTGGAAATGTATGAATACTAGGTTCTGTGAGGGATCTTACTGTTCTCCAGAACTTTGCCAGATTTCCCTGACTTTCTGTAGGTGCAGAAATGAAGTAAGAAGTTTTTGCCTTTCTAACTGCTGATAAAGATTTATTTCTTTTTTTTAACGCAAAAAAATGCCCAATCCACAGGCCATATCAAGGTCAGGGAATACTGATGTTAATCTGATGTCACTGTAACACAGGTCAGAGATGAAGGCCTGCTCATTGAAATGTTTATAGATCTTCTCACCTTCACACAGGGATGTATCTTTTTCTTTGTTTTATCTCTTTCCCCAGACAGTTAATATTTATATCTCCCATTATTAGGACCTCGTAATGTTCCAGTTTATAAAGCATTGTGAACAGATCATTAAGAGCTTTTTAGATGCTGAAGGTACACCATAAATACTAGCAGTAGCCAGTTTTTTATCACGGTCATTTACAGCTAACGGACAGAGATAAATATTCAAAACATTTAGGCTTTGAGCAGGAGAATACAAGGTCAACAGACAGGTGACCTTTAACATAAATGACACCACCTCCTGTAGATTGCCTATCATAATAAAAATCTTTGTAATTTTCAATATTGATTTCCTTGTCACTTATTATATTGAATAACCAGATTTCAGGAAATATAAATATATCTGAATTTCTTTGATTTGCCCAGACTTTAATGTAATCTAATTGAGATGTGATACTACGTACATTCATATCTATAATTCCCGGTCTCTTCCTTCTCCTGAACTTTTGCGTATCAAATAGGTCTAACTCTTTTGGGGTATGGGGTGAAGTCCACATGAAGAACACTTTGTGTAAGTGTGTAATGAATTTGAATTCAATATTAATATGGATTTACATAATCTAAAATGCTTTGTTACGGGTGACCAGTGTCCACTATTAAAAAGCACCGTCTCTCCTGCATTCCTCATATAAACAGAGCACATTGCGAGAGGACTCACTTCACTCACTTCTAATGTAAGGAAGCAATTGTTCAATCAGGTTTTAATTTACCCCTCTCTTTATTATTATTTACAGTCTTGCATTAAATGCTTTCTCTTACAGGTGACCAGTGTCTGCTATTGTAAAACCACTATCTCCAGCACTCTGACAATGAAGAGGAAAGGGAGCACTGCAAGAAGCTCACAGCTCTACACTTCCAATGTAAGTAAGCAATTGTTCAATTAGGTTTTAATTTATATTTCTTATCTATTACTACCGGTATTTGCAATTCTGCATGTTCTTAAAATATTTTCTTTTGACAGGAGGCCTGTCCTCAGGTATCAGTAGAAGTTGGCCTGAGGATGTGAAAGTTACCTTGAGGAAAGCTGTGCTTAGAATGTGAGTATCCAGTGCTTAAGTCAGAAGGAAAAACTTGGTGTGTCATTGGACTAATCAAATTAAATGTAATAGCATGAATGTTTTCTGTTACAGAGGGCAAAAACAGAGCACTCTGGTGTCCAGCTGTTAGGCGTATCTGTGATTGAACTGACAAAAGAAATGGAACTCGACATGTACATTTTTATTTTGGGGTTAGTGTACTGATCTTTATTTACAGTAGATAAAACTAAAATTACATAAAAGTAAATGAAAAGTAAATAAATAAACTAATAATACAGTATAATAAGCAACGTAGTTAAAACATTTGACTTTAAGTTGAGTAACTAATAAGGTCTAAGCTCAGAACACTGATTCAGTTCTCTTAATTTAATTGCATGCTATAAGCTGAGAATCCAACCAATAGTCTGACCTGATTCAGGAGGAGCAGTGTGGTTTTTGTCTCAGTTGCGAAAACTGGATCAGCTCTACACCCTCCAACGGGTGCTTGAGAGTTCATGGAACTTTGCCCAACCAGTCCACATGTGCTTTGTGGATCTGGAGAAGGCATTCGACTGTGTCCCTCGTGGTGTCCTTTGGGGGGTGCTCTGGGAGTATGGGCTTTGCTAAGGGCAGGAGCTGTGCTCGCATTGCTGGCAGTAAGTCAGACCTGTTCTCAGTGCATACTGAACTCCACCAGGGCTGCTCTTTGTCACCGGTTCTGTTCATTGTTTTTATAGACAGAATTTCTAGGTGCAGCCGGGGGCCAGAGGGGGTCCGGTTTGGGGACCACAGGATCTCATCTCTGCTGTTTGCGGATAATGTTGTCCTGATGGCTTCATTGAGCCAGAACCTGCAGCAGGCACTGGGGCGGTTTGTAGCCGAGTGAAGTGACTGGGATGAGAATCAGCTCCTCTAAATCTGAGGCCATGGGTCTCAACTAGAAAAAGGTGGCTTGCCCTCTCCGGGTGGGTGAAGAGTCCCTGCCTCAAGTGAAGGAGTTCAAGTATCTTGGAGTCTTGTTCACGAGTGAGGGAAGCATGAGATTGCCAGGCGGATTGGTGCAGTGTCTGCAGTGATGCAGTCGTTGTATGGGACTATTGTGGTAAAGAAGCTGAGTCGAGCTGAGTCGAAAGGCAAAGCTCTCGATTTACGTCAATCTATGTTCCTATCCTCAACTATGGTCATGAGCTTTGGGTAATGACCAAAAGGACAAGATCACAGATACAGCGGTCAAAATGAGTTTCCTCAGCAAGGTGGTTGGGTGCTCCCTTAGAGACAGGGTGAGGAGCTCAGTCACACAGGAGGAGCTCAGAGTAGAGCCGCTGCTCCTCCATGTTGAGGAGAAGCCAGCTGAGGTGTTCCGAGCATGTCCCACTGGGAGCAGGCCCCCGGGAAGACCCAGGACATGCTGGAGGGACTAAGCTGGTCTGGGGATGCCTTGGGGTCCTACCGGAGGAGCAGGAGGAAGTGTCTGGAGTGAGGTCTGGGAGTCCCTGCTTAGACTGCTGTCTCTGTGACTCGGCCCCAGATAAGCAGAAGAAGATGGATGGATGGATGTTATAACTTGTTTAGTAACGCAACTTAAAACTTATTATGTAATCAATTTCCTCATAATGTTCAGTGTATATATTAATAATTAAACCACAACAGCTCAAATATTAATGGACTACATGAAATTAAGAAAATGTTCCCTACTAGGAAAAAATAAATATTCAGACCCTAAAATATGTTTCAACATTCATTTAACAGCCCTGACTATATTGATTATAGCACCCTCCACGTGAAATAGGGACAGAAATGAACTTGCCATGTGGCAAAGTGGCAGAGTTAGCCCAATGTTCACTATATGGGTGATGTACAGACATCGTGGCAGGAGGGGAAGGAGTGGTCCGAGTAGTGGTGCATTCAATGAGAGTGATCTGGTATTTTTGCAGCTTAATGCCATGTTACAGATGAAAGTGCTGACGTTAAACTTGGATTGGCTGGTTTACCATTTACCATAAACACTGGTGCCATGCCTCAGCTCCACTTGGCACATCCTGGACGTTTTAGTTCACTGCACAGAATGGTTGAACTCTGTTTCAGCTAATAAAATGCTGATTAAAAGCTTACATTTTTCTCATCTGGTTCAAGTTTGACCACAATTCCCAGCTCCTGCTATATACACACAGGCAGAGTATCAGGGTTCTCACACAGTGGAACACCAACTCCTCCCAGTAATTATAGTACAACATGGGGTCACCAAGGTTACCTTCTCATGTCTTCTACACAATGGGTAAATTTACATGCACACCAAAATCTGATTATTATCTGATTTCTGCAGCTTTAAAATTATTTAAATGACATGTAAACCACAAAATCTGATGTAAGTAATCACAGGACCATGATGTGAAAGAAATCAGGTGATTTTGTGGTTTAGGTGTCATTTTAATAATCTTTTAGCTCCAAAAATCGAATAATAATAGATTTTGAGTGTGCATGTAACCACAGCCAATGTTTCACCCACTGACACAATCGAGTCATCGAGTAATGTACCTGGCAACTACAGAAGATCAGTATATTCAGTACAAATGACCAATTACAATGACCGCATCCTCCTAAAAAGGGGTGAGCAATATTGGCAAAAACGACAATTTATTTGTTTTTTACATTATGCCGATTATAATATTTTGCCAATATTAAAAATATGTTGAAACAAACCTTGGTTGAGGTTCAAAATGTGAACGGGCTTTAAAATGACAAAAGTGAACACATATCGCCTACAGCCTTCTTTGGAAGATAAGGCTGAAATTTAGTTTCATTCTTGTCTTTTAATCTGATTTTGATGAGTTTGTATTATAGAGTATATAATATCAATATTATATACTCAACATTCAAATTTAGCATGTCTCCACTAACAATTGCAATTGTTCTGCTCAATTATGGTTGAACCATGTCAACCTGAGCACAGCTAAGCAAAAGAAACATGCAATATAATGTAGCGGTAACTGACCCAAAATTGACCTGGGAATGGTTTTATTATGTTTTTACTCACTGTTGATAGAGTACAAAAATATAGTTCTACTTTGCATTTCATTTGTCATATTATAGCTCATATGAAACACTGGTCCTTCATAGGGAGTACTTTAAATGCGGCACTGGCCACTCAAGGTTTTCTCAATGTATCTTTAGCTGTGGCCAGAATCAACCAAAGACATTCGTCCCACTCATGAGATAAGTGCTATTCGTGACTTAAGCACGTTTGGTGGGTCTGACAGAATAAGCAGCTTCAGACGTCCGTATCACTAAAAATGGTTCAGTGACAACTCCTCACCGCCCCTTGAAATAAAGTCACACTAAAACCAATAGCTGCCTCTAGGGCTCCGCTTAGTTTGCTATACTGGACTCTCATGCCCTGGCCTCTCACTTTAACTAAGGAGGCGCATGCACGCACTGGCGAATAGTTATAATTTGTCCAAACACTGGGCCAGTAAAAATAAATTAACTAGAACAATCAAATAACCCAACAGTTAGATCAGACTATAGGTATATATTTATATGCCCAAGAGAAATGTGTGAACAATCAGAAAAAAATCTGTTTACTCACACCAAATGTTACATGACAGTTCAATCTGGTAACTCCAGAAATCAGATAATGATCAGATTTCTGGTGGGCACTACCCTACAGAACAGCGGGGCAGTAGATGGAGCTAAAGCCTGATGACTTATCAAGTACATTTATTTTATGAAAACAAACCAATTACTTAACTACATAATAATAATAATAATAATAATAATAATAATAATAATAAATATTTGTGTAGTGAAGAGCTATGGATAATAATAATAATAATAATAATAATAATAATAAATATTTGTGTAGTGAAGAGCTATGGAGTAACTGAGTGTCAGAATCTGGTTTGGCTCCCAGCCGCCTGTCTGCGTAATCACAATGTTCTGGGCTACACCCGTACGGTGCATACATTGTGTTAACCTCCAGTCACTGCTGTGGTGGGGCTTTTTATAGAAGAGACTGTTTGAAAAAGTGAGTAATGCACCGAGATGAAAGTCTGTTGTTTCTCTGCTGCGCTGGCAATTGTCTCAACTGTGTCATATTTCATGTGAACTATGCAATGGCAATAACACAATCATACAATATTACACAATATTATACTATATATTCTGTCCAGTTGGGATCAAACTAAAACGTTTAAGTGCAACATTCACAATGGGTGTAATATTGAGTGTACATGCACAGAGTTTAGGATGAGGAGTTCACTGTAAATTCCCATAATGACACAAAGAAGCACAAGCTTTCAGATGGAATGGTCCTGGGTCCGACCTGGCGGCACACCCTCACAGAGCGACAGGTACAGGCAGCACTCAAACTGCACCCAGAATAAACAGCATTATTATACATCATGAAAATAGGCCCATTATGCCACTTACTCTGCTTTGATTGGGATAATAAGATCTAACAAGCCATTAGCTGCACCAAAATAAATCTGAAAATGAGAGTTAAATTTGATTTCATAAGCAAGAAATGTGCTCTCTATATATTTATAACATCAAACAACTCAGAAGAATATCTTAAACAGTGAGTAGAATTACTGACCACATTTACTTTTAAATCAAGTTTCAACTGTAGACCTCCTCAGGCCTCTAAGTACAAGGAGCCTGAGATAAACATGACCCTGTTTTGTAACAACACAAACAAAACTATCTCATAAAATATTATGCAACGCACCACAATTCTGTATGAACAAGATGAACCTGTCAACAAAGGCAAGATGGCTGCAGTGGACTTGGGTTGTTTTCGTTTCTCAGGTTGGTCAAGCTTCTAACCTTTTCCAAAGGCACCCTATAATTGCATCAAGGAGGTCCATTCATAAAGCTCCAAATGGCTCTTAGTGGCGAATTTGGTTTATTAAAATACTCAGTCTACGCCAGTGTCATTTCCCTGCTTCAGGACACTATGTTTAGCCTGCTTTCCTGCTTCAGGCACAAAAACATGTAATTACTTTTGTCAACTACTTCTCACATAGTTGTCGCACAAAGAGCAGGATTTCAATGATAACACACGCTCACATGGATCAAAAAAATTCTTGTCATAGCGATCTACAAACAACAAGCAACTGGGAAAATTTGCTTTGAAATATTAAGTGAGGATCTCTTATAAAAAAGGAAAAAAGAAAAAACACTGTCAGACAATTTGAAAAGGCACCAAATGTGATGTGGAAAACAGAGCTGGCTTCCTCCCCTATAGTTAATTAAAGCCACAGGGCACTGACTCATGTCTGGGGCGTCCTAATAATGTGGGGCCCAAAACAATGCTTAGAGTGGACCCTTCCCAGAGACACCCTGCCCAGCAGAGAGCGGGGGGACTGAACACCTCTAATATATGTTTATGAATCAACACAGCACTTTCAGCTCAATACTAAGCGCAGCTCATCCTTCAGCCTGTGTCTGCTGATGGAGCATCAGTCCTTAACACACACACACACGCTTAGGAGGCAGCAGCATGTGTGCCCTCTGAAGCACTCATCTGCATCAGGCCAAACACAGCCAGGCCTGAGGAAGTCCGGGCTTTTCCAAATGACACACTGCACTGACCACTGCGGCCCTTTATACACCCAGCGTCACTTTGTGGCACAGCTCGATCTGGCATTCTGTGCACAAAGTACTATCTCCAGTCCACACAACCATCCACAAATGTAAACATTATAATAAGAACATATAAATTTAACACTTTTTTAGAGGTATGACTGCAGAGACTGCAACACTTTTTTTGTAACAAAAATACTAATGAAACAAAAAAGCAGACATCAAAACTGGTGCTCCCAGAGCTGAACTAGCTAGAATAATATGTCGGCTGCAAGCATAAGCTAGGAGTAGTGATGTTTAATACAGTGCATTAAAATTAACCAATTATGTGGCCTGAAATGAGTGAATCTGCTATACACATGATGTTCTATTTCCAACCATCACACACTCTGCGAGTTTCCCTTCAACAGGAAGCCAAGCCAGTCCACTGTAATACTGCCCAAAGGTTGTTAGACTCGTTTTCCTTTTCTGTTTGTGGTGATTTTGTGTTTATTTGCTCAGTTTAACCAGTGAGGTGTTTGCTTGTACAAAGTCAAATTTCACCATCAGCA
>KN486694.1:83282-128624 GCA_000787095.1 Periophthalmodon schlosseri
GCTTACAAAAACAAAAGGAATTTTTAAGACAATTTGACAAAAGGAACATTAGCAGACCATGTTTACATGCATAGCACAGCACTGTGCACACAGCACTTTCTGTATTTTTGTACAAAATTGGAATGCTATAGGGATAACTTCTCTTCCCATGTAGCCACAAATACAGTATGTCCCAATAAGAAAAAATAGTGTTCCAGATAAACAATTCCATGTATTGACCTCGCAAATGTCACAATAATCTTTAATCCTCAAACACCACTAACGTGGTGTAATGCATGTTTCATTTGGCGCTGTGGTATATTCTGGGAAATAGCTGTGCATATATCTTTTAATACATAGACATCCATAAATAACACTAATACCTTCTGAAACATGTCAAAAACTCTCCCACAAAGAAGAGCTCCAGGCAGGTCAAAGTAGTTGTCGTAGAAATAATATTTAGCTGTGACACACACACACAAAAAAAAAAAGAGTTTTTGCGTTCAGAGCACAGAAGGGAGCAGAGGGGTTAGTAGGTACAGTGTGGTGGACCGTACCAGATCTGGTGAAGGACGTGTTGAGGCTCTGAAAGTGCTTCCACTCCCGTGAGGGGCCATAGTGCCGGAGCAGCTCCTCTGTGGTCAGGTCTTTGGTCCCACGTGTCGCTCTAGGTCCATCAAAAAAAAAAGTTATTTATTGTAATGCACAGAAGGGATATTGGTATAGAATAATAAGGAAGAAATCTGTGGACCATTCCAATATATTGATTAGTTTCTAAGCCTATGGACTGTTATGTGGCTGCAGTAAGATAAAAGAGCAGAAGGAACTACAATGACTTAGTAAAGCCAACTTGAAGAAATTATTGACTTACTCCATTTACTCTATTTACTATAAAAACAACTAATTACTAGACATACCTTAGAACTGTTCCATCTTCAGACAATTTCACAAGGTTTCCATCTTCTAGATCCACCACAAGGCCTTTGAAACTGAGTAGACATCACAACCTCAATACCATAGACAAACTGCAGCACCTGTATCATACTGTTGTGTCAAGAAGAGTGGCACCATAATATTTAAATATAACATTTAACATTAAGTTCAGTGACGTTAAAAGAAAAATGAAAACTTAACTTAATTATGAAGAGTACAATTAAAACATAACTTTTGAATGTCATAAATCACAGGTAAATTCGGGCTGTTTAAGGAAGTCTTCAATAGATAACTGCATACTGCATAGTGACATTTCTTTTCTTGCTATAATATGGATTGCGAGTCTCTGTTTTACTAATAATACATTTGTGATTTATATGGACAGTGTACAGACCAGAAGTCCCAGGTGGCAGGTGTGAGCTCCAGCAGTTCCTTGTCATAGCCTTTGTGTTCCACCAGAAACCGGGCAAAGCTCTCGTAGATCAGCTGCCGGAAAAAAGCTCAGCATAACCAGTTGCATTTGAATTTAAAACATAAATATGAAATATGAATATGCATTTCATTTATATCATACTTTTTTGGACACTCAAAGATGCTAGACGCAGTGCACTATTCATTTACTCCAAACATGGAGGTGGTAAGATCAAAAGTAAATAACAATAATAATAATAACAATAACATACTCTGCATCAGGAGAAATTCTGAGCCTGGGTAATGGGGTTTTTTCAGGCAATAACAATATATTCCAGCTTTGTCCTTGTTTACATTTCTTTACGAGCAGCTGTATCTCTGTCCTGCTCATCAGAGGTTATAATACTCTCTATCTACAATAGAAGCATGGTCAGACATGAATGGATAATAGTATGTGTTGTGTGTTCATGTCTCTAGGTCTTTTACTTCTCCAATCCAAGCCTCTTGCCTGTGTTTTACTCTTGGGCTACTTGAATTATTTCCACAACACTGGGTGCAACCCATCATGACGGACTTGCCCCACACTACATATTCTCTTCACTTTGCACAATACAATAGTACTTTACACAAACAATTAAAAGTCAGAATAACACTCTCATAGTCACAAAAAAGATCTCAGGTTCAATTCCTGGACAGCATCCTAGGCACTGCACTGACCATTGCACCTGACAGGCTGCCACACCACCACTAAAAAAAGGCACAAAGGAAAGAGAATTAACCAGTTTTGTGTATCTCCAAAATTAGCACTTATACAAATGCAATAAACTCTAGGGACATTACCTGTAAAAGAGAATATTACAATAGTCCTGGTGCATAGCCGTTGGTGCAAGACTTTGATTTGCATAAATTTGACACACCTCACATAAATCCTGCACAGGGGAAACTGCTACTCAAAGGGATGGCACTCTCAATCAGCTATTAATTTGAACAGAGAGCAAACAGCGCGTGTATCATGCCTAAATCAATACCTACAGGCTGTATGTTACAATCACAAAACCCAGCCAGCGTTACCGTAGCCTATCCCCCTGAACACTGTGCACTACGCCACTGACACGGGGAAGTGGTGGGCCTTTGAGGCAGTCCCGTGAATCACGAACTGACACCCCAGCAGCATCTACTGGTTATTGACAATATCCTCTGTCACTGTGCACTGCCGGACACGGACCACGGTACTCAAGAAGACCCCGGCTGTTCGTAGTGATGCTGCCGCGTTCCAGATGTGAGGATCTGCTGGTGTATTGTCCATACACGCGCGCGCACACACACACACACACACACACACACACACGCCCCCTGCACACACACACACACACACACACACACACACACGCCCCCTGCACATCCCACTCACCCTGGACGTCTCCTTCAGATGATACCGGCACAACGTGTGGTCCAAGTCGAAGCCGATCACGTCGCAGTCGGAGAGGCAGAAATAATCGCCCATGATAGCAGACGAGGCTGTCTAATAACAGACATGCACCCACCACCTCACCACCGCGCTGTCAATGTCACAGCTGACGGAGCGCTGCGGTCAGAGCCTGTATTGCCCGGCCGACGCTCACTCTCTCTGGGGCTGGGGGCTGCGGGTTGATGGATTGGTGCAGGTTAGCGCGCGGCAAACTAACACGAAAGCGCCATACGACGGACGCACCAGCAAAACGCATGTGCGGTATGTCAGTGCGCGCCACAGAAGAGCGCGGCAGAGAGGCGCGCGGGGCCACCGTGCTTCCGGGTATGAGACCGTAATGTGTGATGTAAGTGAGCACATGGCATTTGAGCGCAACTTGATATGAAACCACAAAAAAAAAAAAACAAAAAAAAACAAAAAACTTGATATGAAACCTAGACTTGAGTTTGTAATAGATAGAGATTTCTGTATTGCTTGACATTGGTAAAACAAATAAAAATAATAATAGCCCGTCCGTGGGTGCAGCTTTAGTTGTGACAATTTCACAACATTTTGTTGGTTAGAGGGTCATGGCAAAAGTAAAAGGGTCCAATGGGGGCCTTGTTAGAGCACTGAAACATTGTAACTATTTTACTTTATTTCTTTCTTGCCTTTATGAACCTTTCTTTTGATATGGTGAATCATACTGGAATAGGCTATAGCCTGTCAAGTCTGTTCTAGGGCTATGAGCCTAGAAAATTAGGCACACACGAATTAACCTTAGACGTTGCCAATTTATGCATAGCAACAATAAGAGCCTTTAGTTCAAACATTAGCCCATTATAACAGTATTGTAATGTGACGGGGTGTTCACCAGGTGACGCTGTTGTCCACAAAGTCGCACTCAGCGGTTCGGTTCCTCATTCCTCGCAGGTGCAGCTGATTGGCCCAGGTGATTAGACTACACCTGACCTGACCTGGGCACAGGCAGTAATACCTGGGAAACAGTGCACATGAAGCAGGCGCACAGGTGAATGCACAGAACAGACTTCTCTGATTTTCTCACAATGATCAGCTCTGATTGAGTTTTACCATGGAGCAGCTCCAGAAAAGGTTATCCGCATGTTGGGATCGCGTTCTGTCGTGTTTTAGAAAACCTGAACGGTCCGAGACGGATGGACCCAAAAAGAAGACGGAAATCGATAACGCTACTTTTTTCACTAATCGCCATACGGACAACCCGGAGCCGTTCAACCCGCCCTTCCATAAGCCGAGGGCCCCGGCGCCTTCACGGAGCCAGTACTTGGCCCTTTACGACTACTCGGCCCGGACGGCGGATGACCTGAGCTTTAACACCGGGGATAAACTCGAAGCGCTCAACAAAGACACAGGGGAATGGTGGTTCGCCAAAGCTCTCACCGGGATCTCGACCAATAGGACGGGCTACATTCCTGCCAATTATGTGGCCCCTGTGGAGAGCATCGACGCAGAACCGTGAGTAGCCTATGTGCCCAGGAACTGTCTTCCACAAACACTTGCCTACATTTAAAGTGCAAAAATATCGTCCCTTGTAAGAGAACTTTAAACTAAATGGGCACAAAAGTGCTTATTTTGGGTATAAGACAATTAGGCCTAATGGAAACGAGCTGTGGGCCTAATGAGTTTTATCAAATCTATTTTTTTTTCTATGTATATCTTGCTGGTTATTACAGCTGATGATATATATTTTTCTGCCGGTCAGATGCTGATTTTATTATTATTTTTTAACCAGAAACCTTTTACTTTTTACTCCTATGGGGTCTCTCAGTTTGGAAGATAACTAAACACTGGCTTGATAACCATTCCCCACGTGAAACCAGATGCAGTAATGTGTCTTGGTCTAAGCTGACTAAGAATAATACTCATCCCTTAGTTGGCACTGTTGTGATAGGCTAACATGAGTTTGGTTAATAATTGCCTCAAACCAGGAAGTGCTTTTGTAGGTTAATAATTCCCATACGGAATGACTTAAATGTGTGTGGTGAGATAGCACTGGTTAAAATCTGACAAACTTGAGGCCTGATTGCTGAATGCAGCTCTTTGACTGGAAAACACATGAGAAATCCTTCCGCGTAGAGGGAAGTAATGGCCTTATTATTATAGTCCCATAGGTTTCAGATCGCATTACTACAGTCGTAAACAGTCAAGTGTTTAAGAAGGCAGGAAAAATATTGTAATATAGGCTTACTATATTATAATATAGTAATTATTGTATAATTATTAACATTCTGAATTTATCTGACATTTCCCTAAAAATATAATCTTAATGATCCTCAAATCTGTAGTGAAAGTGATGCACATGACCCAAATATACTAAGAAGGTTTTGGAGGTGTGTGTCCTTTTTTTTTTTTTTGTATTCTCTAAAACTAATCTAACATCTCATAAAAAGTGCTCATCTTCTCTGGACCTATCTGACTGTTGACTCACTATTTATGATAAGAAGTTGATGTTCTGATGAATGTAGGTCATTTGACCGTGCCTGTAGCTTGTCACTTATAATTTGCTTTTGATCTGCCTGCCTTTGAGCAGTTCTGGTGGAAATGATCAGCATTAAGTCTTGTATTGCTTTTAATTTACTTTTATATATTTTATATGAATTGGTAAATACACATCACACATAACAGTAGAGCCCTAACCTTTGACCTGGTCAATAACATCTGTCTGAATCATGACTCATGACGTGCTGTGCCAAAAATGTTTCAGCTGGTTTGACTGGTACTCTGGCCTCCATCCATCAAACATAATAGAGAGCAGGACAGTTTTAGTTTTTGGCTTTTAAAGTGGAAAATGTTACATACAGTTAAATTTTTATATAGCAAATATTTAGTTTTTGTTTTTTTACATTAAATGAGTGTCTTTGAGTGTCATTGTTGTTATATAGAAGACTTGTATAGACCTAGCATGTTTTGCTTTATTCAGTGAATACACACTACAAAAACTGCTGAGTTCTTTCCATTTTAGTCGTACACTTTGCGTTGTAGTTAATTTAACAAGGTGTTATGTCGCTGTTCAGGTTGAGCCATGTGACACACTGAAGGCTACTCGCTCATCCTGTTCTTGTCATGCCACAGTTTTTCCTGTTGTCTTATAAATACCTCAGATCAGCTCTTGTTGTTGTCCAAGTTTCGGTAGTTTCCAGATTGTGATGTAAAAAGTGGCTCACATCATCACCCATGTTTCCTCTGGGTGCTCTGTCCCTGCCAAACTCAAATTCCCAGAAACTCGACCAGGACTTTGTCCCAGCAGCAGCTCCCATCACTTTTGGGAAATTGTATATGTGACCTATTTTTGCACCTAAGGCGGAGGAGACAATCTAATCATGGAACAACTATCCGGGAGCTCAGGCAAAACTTGCTCTGCTCTTTTCTGTGGGTAAAGGCAAACCGCCATGAGGACTGTATCTGTGAGGGCGATGTCCTAATGATAATAATGATAATGATAATGATAATTATAATAAAATAATCATAACAATTATTATTTTTCAAC
This sequence comes from Periophthalmodon schlosseri, assembly GCA_000787095.1. Lineage (NCBI taxonomy): Eukaryota > Metazoa > Chordata > Actinopteri > Gobiiformes > Gobiidae > Periophthalmodon > Periophthalmodon schlosseri. The sequence continues at coordinate 89,579 of KN486694.1, forward strand.
ACTATTTGAATAATAATGATGATAGATACATAGATACATAAATAGATACATAAATTAAATAAATAAGAGAATAAAAAATACTTTATTATAAAAAATAATAATGAGACTGACTCTGTTTGAACCACTGAACATAACTCATTTGAGAAGTACAGGAAAAGTCCAGGCTTTACTCAGCACTTGGTTTAAACCATATTTATTCACTTGGGAAATTGCCAGAACACAGTAGGTCAGTTTAGAAGCATACAGTAGGCCTGTACTTGAAATGGTAGCAAATATTTGAAAATGCAGTTTTAACAATTTAAGTGCAATTTAGTTGTAGGAGGCATTTTGAAAGGACATAGATTATAAATTACTACAATAAACACAAACTTGTGTGAGCACCAGAAGCTTTCATTATGTTCACAACAGAAGTGCATATGCTGGTGTATATAATGCTAAATCTAGACTTTTGTGCTTCTGAGTTTGTTAGGCAAGCAGACAATCTTTTTGTCAGTGGCTCATGACTAAAAAGCTTTATTTGGTTTATTTGGGTTTGATTGAACAAAGTGATATGAATCAATAGCCTTGTATATAGATGATTAGAAACCGTGGAAAATATTGTACTGTAAGAATCTTTAGTGCAAAATGTATATAGCATAGGACTTTACACTATATCAGTGGTGAGCTCCTTGGTCTAAATGCACTTTTCTCTCATAAAAATGATGAACTACATACCTTGTATATACCTTGTACATTCAGTTATTTTTTATCTTGAAAGTGAATTGTGTTAAGTAGCTCTGGTTCTGCTTTGCAGCTGGTACTTTCCGGACACCAAGAGGCTGGATGCTGAGAAGATGCTTCTGGCTGACGGCAACCGTCACGGAGCCTTCCTCATCCGCAACTGTGAGAGTCAGAGAGGAGAGCTGTCCCTCTCAGGTAAGCCTACTGCAGCCTCATTTGACCCCCAGCACCTGTGGGGCCATATTTAGTCCTATGATTTAGTCCTGTGAATTATTTCAAGCCCTTCTGTTAATAGAATATTTTATTAAATGTCTGAGTTTTGTGGTAAATTGTGTAAAACTTGATCAAAAGAGACACATTTAATTTCAAATTAGTTGGTTATTATTCCACCATTTCAGATTTGTCTTGTGTTGGTGATCTACAAAATTCCAGGAATGAGTGCAGGTTAATTTCTAAATGGAATACAATACAAAAAGATTCCCTTTCCCTTTTAACATTGTGAAGAATAGTGTTCCAATACGTCAGTCTGGCTGTTGTTTGATAAGTGGCCTATAGTACTCATAAAGGCCAGATAACACCCGCTGACCTCTGGTCTCACTTGTTCTTTCCAGATTATTCATAATTGCAAATTTTCCTAATGTCATAGAGTCCTAAGTTAAGTCCGTCTTCAGTTTAAGTCAGTTTAAATATACATAAACTATTTTCTCTGGATTGATTTGAGCCTTCAACCAAGCTGACTTGTTTTGACCTCAAAGTCACTGGTTTATGCAGGATGATGGCCACCAAAATGTCTTTGTTTCAGTGGTTTATTGAAAGATGAACTGCAAACAATCTTCAATCTTTTATCTGAATCCTGGTTTCCAGTGAAGTAGTAGGTGTTGTTTGCTCCATAGTCTCCTAATGTCTCATGTATTGTGTCCTTTGTAGTGCTGGACCGTGGACGTGTGAAGCACTACAAACTGAAAAAACTAGAGAATGGTCAGTATTTTGTGTCCAGGACCAAATCCTTTGAAACCCTGAAGGAGCTGGTGGAGTGGTACACTGTGCAGGCTGACGGCCTGTGTGTTCGTCTGGGAGAGCCGTGCAAAAAGGTCTGCATCGAACAAATTCAGTATTAAATCTAAAATCAAACATATGACATTATATTCAATTAAATTGCTGTGGTGGTGTGTTCAGCTGGAGGCTCCTACGACATATGGCTTGTCCTACAACACAGTGGACACATGGGAGATCCCACGCACTTCCATAAAGCTGGGGAAGAAGCTGGGAGCGGGACAGTTTGGAGAGGTGTACGAGGGCTTGTGGAACGACACGACCGCTGTGGCCGTCAAGACCCTTAAACCCGGTAAACTGGGACAACTGGTTTCTCATTTGTTTATCTTTTTCAAAATCTATGTATTGTATTAGAATACACATTCGGTAGATGATATAGTTAGAATGTGCACAATGATCCAACTAACATGGCCCCAAAATCAAGACTCATATACAGGCTGCTGTTGACAATTCCATTGGATTTATGAGGGTTATAATTTATGTGAGAAGCTCAGGTACGAACATCATGTTTGCGTTTGGCATGAAAGCTTGTATGCTTTTAATTGGATGAGTATGTTACAGTTTTCTACCTGTCCAAGAACTTTCTCCCTCTGACACTGCTGAGGATTGTGCATTTTGGCTTTTGACCAGTATTGTTAATAGTGCGCCTTGGTGGATCTAATACACTTTGCTTATTAATCTCTGGCTAACAAACTACACTAATATTTGAAATGTTTGAGATGGGTTTATAGATTTTATATGTCAAAAACACACAGCACCATTGCTCTCTGTGAGGCTGAACTCCTGATTACATTTTGTGCACTTTGTCAGCTTTATTGTTGTGTACACTGTGTCTGTTGACAGGCTCCATGGACCCTGAAGACTTCCTGAGAGAGGCTCAGTTCATGAAGAGGCTGCGACATGCCAAACTGATACAGCTATACGCTGTGTGCACTATGGAGGAGCCCATCTACATCATCACTGAGCTCATGAGGCACGGCAGCCTGTTGGAGTACCTGCAGAGTAAGGATACGCCTCCATTCTCCTCTCATATTCTAATCTAGATTATGCCACATTTACAGTCTGAGATGCTGAACTTTGAGGTTTAGTAGTTGCTTATTCACTTATATGCCTTTATAGAGTGCTGCTGACGGGAAGCAACATAATGAGAGGGAAACATAACAGTGGTTACAGAATTTAAAATGCCATCATGTGATTGTGTGACGTGATGTTAAGCTGATCAAATCAAATGTTGATTCAGATTTTTAAAATGATGTAAGACTGAGTAACCCTGATATCCTTAGTCCTTAGTAAACATGCTCAAGTCACCAACAGATCAGATGAATGACCAATAATGGTGTGGGCTTTGTTGTGTATAGTGGACAAGGGTAACGACCTGGGCCTATCGGACCAGATTGAGATGGCAGCGCAGGTGGCATCAGGGATGGCGTATCTGGAGCAACAGAACTACATCCACAGAGACCTGGCCGCCCGCAACGTGCTGGTGGGAGAGAACAACATCTGCAAGGTGGCAGACTTCGGCCTCGCCAGGGTCTTCATGGTGAGTTCAACTCCAGGCACAACACTGTTATTTTGTAGTCCAATGTAAACAACCCTTTATGCTGCACATTGTATTTGTATTGGCCCTCTTTCAGTTAAGTTGGACTTGGTGTTTGATACTGTGAGGAGTGTATAGAAGTAAAAGAAACATCTCAGCTTTAAATGTACAGGACACAAATACTCTGGATTGTTTTTGTCAACTTCAACTACGTTTGAATTGTTTTAACCCTATGATTTTCAGTATCTACTTGCTGAAAGCATTTACCATGGAGAGAGATGTTCATGTAGTTGTGAGCAGAGTTCACTACACTCAAAATCTATTAAAGCAGAATAATATCCACAGGGTGTCCATAAAGTCTATTCACAATTTAAAAAGGCAATTGATAAGATATCTTAATCATACTTGTTCTATTGTACTCAGTGGTTTCCAAAGATTTTACCTCATTTAATACACCTCTATATAGGCACTATTAGACGCACGAACCACAAGACGGGACCCAATTTCTTGCCATGTTCGCTATAGTATAGCCTCATCAATGGTTGCAATCGCATGTGTTATCTTTTGCTTTAATTCCGTAATGTCCCGTATCACAATATTTTTTAACATGGCCCCATAGAAAGAAATCCAGAGATGTGATATCTGGTGAACGTGGTGGCCACGGAACTGGTCCATCCCTTCCAATCCAACGGTCTGGAAATGTTTGTTTGAGTAACTCACGAACATGCAGACCCCAATGTGCTGGGGCACCATCTTGCCTCAGTCAAAAGGTCAAGGTAGACATTTGCAGTAACTGATCTCTCATGGAAGAAAAATTAACCAATAATTTGACTGCACATAATCCCACACCAGACATGCCATGTGATTAAAAACTTTGATAACCATTGAGTACAATAGAACAAATCTAATATCTTATCAATTGCCTTTGTAATAAAATCGTAAAGAGACTTTATGGACACTACCAACACGCTTCCGGAAAATGCCCTTATGGAACTACTCTGCTCAAAGTGTCTTGCATCTTCATGTCTCTGTTGGCTCTTTTGAATTTAGAACTCCTTTTAATCTTCAGTGTATTTTTTCCTTCCTGTTGTAGAAAGAAAATGAAAATGTATATGAAGCAAGAGAAGGTGGGAAGTTCCCAGTGAAGTGGACTGCTCCTGAGTCCATTCACGATGGTATATTCAGCATCAAATCAGACGTCTGGTCCTTTGGCATTCTGCTTTATGAGATCATGACATTCGGCCAAACACCTTATCCAGGTAAGGGCTTAACTGACCGTTTGAGCATATGATTTGTTCTATTTAAAGTTTAACCCCTTTGCTGTCCATGGTTTTGTTCCTTCAGCCATGACAAACTACCAGGTGGTGCAGAAGGTCCTGGAGGGCTACAGGATGCCGCCTCCAGCAAACTGCCCCAAACTCCTGTACGGGATCATGTCAGACTGCTGGAAGAGGGACCCTCAGGACAGACCCACCTTTGAGACCCTTCAGTGGAAGCTCGAGGACTTCTTTGACTTGGATACCACCTCATATGATGATGCTAACCGCTATCACTCCTAGAACTTTTGATACTAGTTTACATAACAAATCAACAACACAATCTCAAAGACAGATGTGATTGGATGTTTAATCGTTGTCCACAAATGAAGGATGCTTCTTTCGTTGCTTTGACGCGACTATTACTGTGATACTAAGATAAAGACTTGTTTTCGCACTACATGGCACTTCACAGCCACGATGCAATATTTTATGCACAACAAAAACTCAGCAATGGTGGATAGTGAGTCTCATTTTGTTGACATGGCAATTACTGATTCAATGTATATTTTCACTTGTGAATGCACTTAAAGGAGGCCTAGCAAAGACTGCACTTGTGACCGCCTCCTAAGGGGAAGACACCACTGAGCTGAGAGGGAATCTACAGTCTGGATGAACCGGTTCTTCACCTAACATACTGCTCATATTTTCCACTGCTAACATAGCGGGTGTAGCATTAAAGCACAGCTTTAATGCTACACCTGGTTGCACTGTTTGCCAGTGGGTCATGAGAATGTACTAAACATTATACTAAATGAAGGAGGTGCTGGATTCTATTTAAAATAAAGAACTACCTACTTCAGTAGCTCTTGAACTGACCACATGTTTTACTTCTTTGTAAAAAGTTGTGAAAACGCCTAAAATGTAATGAATTGTTTTTATGAAAAATGTAAATGTTTTTTTGACAAATAATTGTACATTTTAACCAAGTCAGTGTTTTTATATATTTGTAATTATATAATTGTGTATTTTAACACCTAACTAATTAAACTAATCTCATGGTCAATGCACCTCTGTGTGTTTTCCAGGTTTTTATTGCATGTAGGGCCTACTGTACAATGTTTTTACTGCTGTGTGAAAGGCCTACCTGACCCCAGGTTCAATGGATGGACTTGGAGAACACTATATTTAGTTGCTAAAACTTAATTTAATTGTGCTGTTTCAGTATAGTTGCCTTGTGTAATCTTTATTTGGGCAAGGTTTTTGTGAGGAACACTTGCACACACTACACAACATTACCAGTAGAGGGTGCTGTGTGGTCAGGTTGGCTCTGTTAAAGGATAAATTAACCATGGGCCCACTTAAAGTGCTTAACAGGTTGGACTACTCAATTCATTAAAACATAGGCTAAATACAATAACTATATTTACTACTAATCTTTTACTTTTAGTGCAGTTTAGAATTTTTCCTGGTTGGACACGGGTAGCAGATACCTATGACATGAGATATCTAGGTAGTTTTCTAAATTGCACAATAGTTATGATTACTTGTAAGTAGGCCTGTCACAATGAATACTATATCAACTTATCGTTCAATATATGAAAGCTAGAAAAATATATTTTGGGGCTCAATATTTATCGTGTGCATATTTAGTGGGAATGTTTCTCGTATTTTTTTTTTTACGTGATACGATAAGATTTGAGCTGTAGAGGGATGAAAAAGGCACTTCCAGGCACTTCTGGTCTTCTCAACATTTCCCCACAAACTGCCAGTTGACGGATTTAAATCTACAATAAATATTCACCACAGGTTCACTCCCACCAAACCAAGTAATAATTAGAAAAACATGAAAACCTGTCATATCTACTTTAAATGACCTGTAAGTCTGCACATTCAGGAGGGCTGTACTTGAACCTCTGCTTCAGTAGTAGTTTATCAAAACATGCTCAAAGGTCTCAGAGCTTGAACAAGCATCCCCCAATTTGAGTAAATTAAGAAATGAATTAGGCCATGACAACAGTGAATCTAAAATGGATGTATCACTGTTTGTCCTTTAATGTAAAGATCATGGGAAACAAATCTGCCTCCCCTGACCTCCCAATCTCTGTGGGCTTTAATGGCATTGTTACTACTGATAAAAACTGTATGGCCTCACTCCTCAATCATCACTTTGTTAATGCAACTCAAGCCTTTGCAATTCTGGATGCAGATCAGTCTGTAGCAAACATGATGACAAGTAATCCTCAGTTTACTCCATCTAGATCTCCTAGTATCTCCTTTACACCTTCCACCATCTCAGAAGTGCAAGGTGAACTTAAAAAACTGGATCCAAATAAATCAGCTGAATTTGATGGCCTTGATTTTCCTGAAAGCCGCTGCCCATATTATTGCTGTCCCTGTTGCTAAGTTATTCAACATGTCCTTAGGGCTCTCATCACTGACCTCTTACTGGAAATCTGCAATGGTTTTCTTTAAAGATAGCACTGGCAATGATCCAAACTGATATCGACCCATTTCCATCCTGCTGTGCTTAGCCAAAGTTCCAGAAAGATTGGTGCTTAAACATCTTAGCAACTTCCTTGATTCAAACTACATCCTATCTGATTTGCAGTCTGGTGTTTGGCCTGGACATGGGTGCATAACAGCCACAATGAAGGTCCTAGATGAAGTCATTCCAGCAGTGGACAACAGGCAGGTCTGCATTGCCACCTTTATTGACCTTGCCAAGGCCTTCAATTCCACGGGATCCTCCTTAGAAGGCTCCCCAGTATTGGCTTGTCCACCGCATGTTGGGACTAGTTTTCCTGTTACCTATTTACCCGTGTCCAGACTGTGAAAGCTGGAAAACATCACCCCACTCTTCATCTCCAAAGGTGTGCCACAAGGCTCCATTTTGGGACTAACCCTTTTCTCCATCTACATCAATGAAATAGCCAAAGCTGCTGGCTGGTCCCAGATTCACCTCTACTGATGATACCGTCCTGTATTCTGCTGGTCCTTCCTGGGACAATTCGGCACTCGCTCTTCAGCTCAGTCTCACCTCAGCAGAACAGGCATTTCACAAGCTGCATCTACGCCTTAACACCACCAAAACCAAATGCATGCTTTTCAGTCGGAGAAATTCCACCACCAGTCCCTCAGACGCAGACGGTTCAGTTCTAGAGTATGTCATCATCTACAAATATCTGGGAATCTGGTTGGATCCCTGTCATTCACCACACATACAAGCAAAGGTCAAACCCAGATTATCATTCCTCTTCCAAAAAAAAGCCTCATGCCACCAAACACACCTTGGTTAAGACACACAACACTGTTTCCCATCTTGGAAAAAACTAGATACACTTTACCATTCAGCCATTCGCTTTGCCACCAACACACCCTCTCACACTCACCATTCTGACTTGTATAAACTGATGGGCTGGCCCTTGCTTCATACACCGCGGCTTCTTCATTGGTTTCTCTTCATTTATAAAACTGTAAAACATGTATTGTGTCTCTGTCTGTAATGTGTACAGTGTGTATGTATGTTTTCCTGCTGGTGCCTCTTGGCCAGATCATGTTTGCAAATGATGATTAGTTCTCAAACATGGTTAAATAACAGCTAAAGAAAAATAAATTAAAAATAAATTTGCATAGTATGAAAAAACAAATGATATTGGACATACCAAATTAAGTGCTGATGGGGACCAATCTCACAGAAATGACTGATCATTTGTTATGCTGAAGACCTCTGTCTTTCAGGCTTCTTGAAATCATAAAGGCAGTCATCCATCAGAGCAGCACCGTTGTCCCAGCTCCTGAATAAACGATTACATGACTTTGGCTCCATCTATCTGCATAGCTCATATTCAGCAGTGTGGACCAGTCTGTTCCTCAAACTGCGGTCCCACTCCTCCTAAACGATCAATCCTGCTCTCACTCATTCCACTTCATTGTCTCTTTATTTCAGCACTTTCCTGCATGGGGGAGCGTGATGGATTTGCCTTTAGAGAAGAGCAGACAGGAAAGTTGGGGGGCTAGGCAAAGTGTTTGGGAGTGTAGCATAAACCCTGACACAGACAAATGGCCCGGCCCATTGGGACGCCGCATCTTTCAGCAGCTCCCTCTCTCACCAGAGTCCCACCGGGGATTTTGTCCGCTCTGACGATTTGTTTAAAGTACAACTGTGCCTTTAGCTTCTAGAATACCCAACTATAACAGCTCATAATAATGCATCAGTCTTATATAGCACTTTTTTGCACATCAATGTTCCTATTATGCATTATTCATTCACTCTCCACTCTGCGGTGGTAAGCTCCTTCAGCCACAATTGCCCAAGGGCTGACTTAGAGTCTTGACTGCCAATATGTGCCAACAGTGTCTCCAAACACCACCAATCACTTTTTTGTGAGCCAGGCAAAGTGTCTTGGCAAAGGGCACGCCAACAGTAGGCTATGGATTGCTTGGAGCTGCAGTCAGTACAGCTGAACCACTTGCTCCAGCCCTGGTAGACACTTGTAACTTGTATGAACTACTGATATGACTGGATTGTCTGTCTCTTGAGGAAAGGTTTTTTTAGACAATAAGCACAAAATTGCAAACTATTCAAAGTCTTCCACTCAGTCAAGTTAAGTCATGGTGTGAGAAACTTTCTGTTGAGCATAAAATAACATCTGGATGAAACTAGATTGTTGTAGAAATTTTTAGAGCTAGTCCATCAGAGTAAGAATATAAATGAAACGGCAGGAGGTTTATTGGATACTGATCATTCAAGTCTGGTGATCTATATCCACATGCAAATGGCTAATTAACTTCTGTTGTGTGTCATATTGAAGGGCAGTAAAAGCATCAGAAGACTACACATAAGGCCACGGTATATGGCAACTCCAGAATTGCATAAGGATGTAATAAAGTGTCCATGAGCTTGACACAGTTTGACCCGGCAAACAGTGAGGGGTGTATTCTATGACAATGCTTTTCAAATGAGTTGCTGGTGTATATATATCAATGGATTCCAGTTCTACTCAGACATAACTCCTTTGCCTCACACAATGTTGATGTGTGCACAATACAGGGAGATGAGGAGGCTTACTTCGCACACCAATAAACCACTGAGGCTGACCGCCCCCAGAACATGGAAGCACATAAATATTATATGCGTGTGATGTCAAATGCCTGCATGGTTTGTAGAAAAAAGAAAAGACTGAGCCTTTTGTGGGTCTCATATGCAAGGGTCTTCTTTGAGGACACAATGTCACATAGTTCAGGTTAAAGTTAAAGGTCCTATATTACACAAAATTGACTCTTGTGAGCTTTGAGCCATATTAAAATTTCGTTACTTCATCAAAAACATACCTGGAGTTGTGTTGTTTAATTCACACACACGTTTGAGTAACCCTTTATTATTAGTCTGTCTACATCTCCAAAGCTCAAAATGCTCTGTTCTACCTTGTGATGTCATGTAGTGGTAGTTTTCACATTGACAGCTACTTTTTACCTTTTTTCACTAGAGATTGGCAAGTCCAGGGCTGAAATTATCCAAATGATTCCATTGGAGTGGAGCACTTCCTATATTACCACATGACATCACAAGATGGAAGTGTTTTCTGTTTGAGAGAAGAACAGAGCAGGGTTTGTGTGTGAATGAAACAAAACATAACTCCTGGTATGTTTTTGATGAGGAATCAGCATTATAACGTAGATCAGAAAATAACGTAATATGGGGCCTTTAAGGTACACTTTATTGTCCCTGCAGGGAATTTTGTTCTCTGCATTTGACCCATACTCGAACGCCGCTGGGGCACCTGGTGGGACAGGAGATGCCTTTGTGGGCATCTCTACTAACTCTGCCCTACAGCCACCAAATTACTTGTCACTTCCAGCACATTGAAAAGGTTGCCAGGTTGAGCTCTTTCTGTGTTTTGTTGATTTGTATCTCATCAACTCTTATCAGTTTTTGCATCTCTACCTGACCTTTGGTGGAGTCTTCAAAACTATTTATTTGAGCAGGTTTTGCCTTGGCCTTGTCGAGTGCTCAGGGACAGCGAGCGGATGATGAATGCCCTCCTTTGTTCTGCCTGAAAAAGCCCCATTCATCCGGAGATCAGCCGAGGAGAGCGCTGACAATACACGAGGAATAAATAAGACTCGCGCCGCATTGTCATATCTCCAGCGTCTGACAATAAAACCGCTTGATTCATTATACTCACAACAGCAGCATGCAGATTGCTTCAAAGTAATGCTGCTACAATGAGCCAGAGAAAATGCCTGGAAAGTGCAGTATCTCCTTTATGCCTTAGTTTTTCTTTTGACATCACAAACAGAAATGATCACAAAACTGAATAAAAAAGTTTGCATTGTGTCATTACAAAGGAAACCACACACAGCCTATAGCCTACCTTTTGTTAAAGTCACTTGGTATAACGCTGACATTGGCCTTTCCTTCTCTGAAACTATAGTTTAGTTACAGGTGCTCTGGAGATTCTGCCTTTTGCAGGTGTCCATGGAGATGTTATTGCTTTGCCTGTAATGTTCCACAGCAAGGCATTAAATGTATATATCTCCACAGACACAAGCAGACACCTGGGCATGGAAATTGGTAACAATAGCTGTTTGGTCAAAATGATTAATTTGGTGTTGAAAGAAGGTGAATGAGGTGAATGTTTATGGTGTATGGACTTAAAAACACAGAGGAGCTTTAAAAAATCTGACGTATGCTTGTTGAGAGCTAAAGAAGACATTGCTCAAAAGGTGTGATAAAAAAATATCAACTGTACAACATTTAAGCCCTTATCTCCTCATGCAATCATTTCAATACCCAATGATCGTGTGCCTGAATGTATACAATTTTCAACTTAAGCAGAAATGGCGCAGTGGTGTTGAGTGGCCATCAACCTGAAGGTAGCCAGTTCAACTTTGACCAAGCATGTACTGTCTTTGTGTCACTGAACAAGATACTTCACTACATTACCCACTCCAGAAGTATGCATCTCTTGTTGCAACACTGGGGCATGCAGCTTTTTTTTTTACAAATAACCAATTGAATGTGGTTCGGATTAGTAAAGAAGAAGAAGTAAAAACACTTCAATGGAGCGCTTATTTAGAAAGACAAGAATAAAGAAAGATGTTGCAGCGCTGGTTTGGTGAAGCAGTGACCGGGAGCTTGTTGGCAGGTTCTCGTACGTCTGACAGCCCTGTACAGATGTGATGTGTCTTCTGGAGGTCACCCCGAGGTGCTCCAGCTGTCTGCCGCTGCTCTTCCACCCACTTCTAAGGCACTCAAACCAGGCCAGATGATGTGAGCCCCGGGCCACAGGCTCAAATGTCAAGTACAACCAAGTCAGAAAATGTTTTGATGACTTTTTAATGACTCTTTGCAGATGGGTTGGGTAAAATGCATTCATTGTTTTGTTGTCTTGAAATGTCATTTGTTCATTGTTCTCCATGCTCACTCAATAACACCTACACACATTTTTCAGTTTTATCACTACAATACATATTTTTCTGATTCTATTGCCATGCTATATTGTGAGAAATCAACTTTTGTGAGCTCTGACCCATGTAATATCCCTCATTATTAGCTTACACAAATTCGTATTTCAATGAATTCATGCATGTTTGACTGATCCTGTATAGTCCTGCATTTGAGGCTTGAGTGCTCAGAAAATTTTGGTTTCCTACCCCCTATCTCTGTTCACTTCTCTGTACAATACAAAAAGAAATCAGACTCTGGGTCACACATGTAGGATTCAAAAATGTCACATAGTAATTTTTCAACAATAAAAATATCCAAACAGTCAATGGACATTATTCTATTATTAAGCCGTTTTAAATCAAAATTACAGTTTACCATGTATGTTATAATATAAAGTTTAGTACGGCCCTTACCAGTGCTGATTTTAGAACTGTTGTTTTGAGATCTTTTGGCTAATTCTTTTCAACAGGGACAGGTTCACTTATGGTCCTATTTTGAGCTCTCCTGACTGGGTTCTTCAGCACTCTGCACTGCTACGCTGCATTAGCCAGTACTGTGGAGCTGTCACCTCAAACACACTAGATAGTATGTGTCTGTGTGTGCGGGGGCTAAAAGAAGAAGCATCACTTCTCCTCCTTTTACCATATAAATTTACCATCAGACACTTTTACCCATTTTGGATTCTGGCCTGTTCCATAATCCATTGCAGGAATTGTCTTCTATTTTTGACCAGATTTGATGACTGAAGAATGAATGTGGTGATGTCATACTCCCAGATAGGGGGCCAAGAGCCGCATTTCACTATTAATAACGTTGTATAATATTTGAAATGTTGTACTTGATCATTTCTAGTGACTGGTGACTAGTGACTATTTCAACAAAAATCTGCATTTGAACAATACAATTTTTAACTGCACCCCACCTGTATTAAATATTATTGGCCTATACGTTTATAGATGTAATTTGAAACACAGATCTGCTTGGTACACATTCAAAAACAGAATCATAAAACCTTTACTACTTTGAATCAGGCAAGATCTGGAGACAGGCCCCCGAGTGCTGAACGGCAGCAGCTCACTGCTCCAGGTTGCCCCTGCAGCACTTGATGGATGGATTGAAGGATGGGTCATATGCAGAGAATAGTATATCTTAACCTTAACTTTAAAGTGAGAATAAACACTAAAGCAACTTTTTACTGTGTATATGGAGTTTGAATAGCATTGTCTATTGTTCTCTAGGTAAATTTGCAGCTTTATGTTCAAAAACTGTGTGTATGCTGTCTCCAGTGGTCACTGCAATTTCAAGTACTATGTGACATCACACTGTACTGCCCCAATTAAATTTTTCTGATAAAAACACCTGGCTGCAGGGTCGGAGGTTGAACTGTGGATACCTGTTAGACCAATGACAGTGTTCTTCATATGTCCAGACCTCGCCCCTCCTCCCCCCTCACTCACTTGTTTAGTCCTCCAAGTACTGTCCAAGTTAGCAGTATTTGAAATGCAGTTGTGGGCGAAGTTTAGTTGTTAAGTCCCACTTTGAAGGTCATTTTTAGAGTCTCCCCTCTCCATTTAACCAATATCTTCAATTCCACATGGCCAGCCTTTCTGGAGACACCTGGGGACGCTTCCTCAGATCTTACTCAGGAAGAACTTAACAACTCCACACATACAGCGCCTTCTTTGCTGTGAGACTGAGTGCATACGACTGCACCCCAGAAGTCTCCTGTCTCTTCCCCACTGTGACCCACATGAGAGCGGATGGAGTGTTCTCTAAACTGGAGCACCAAGCTTTGGAAAGGTACATTAATCCAAGAACTACCTCCACAATATCCAAGCGCTCCGTGGATCCCCATCCCTCATGCTATCTCCAAAACCAGGTCTGACAAATGGTCCAAAACTCCTCCAGCCACTCACTTTCAAGTTAATCTGCATTTTAGATTTGAATGTCAGCGAACACCCCACTGCTTGTTATGAGCAGCATAGTTCAAATAGAATGTACAGTCTATAAGGGAGTATATTGGGGGTTAGTATGAATTTGGGCTGAATTTTACTTATAACATACTAAAACAAATATGATGAAATGACATGAACATGCTTAGTAAAATGGATATGTTTGTTTAAAGGCACTATAGCTGATATTTATTGTCTTAAAGGGAAAGTTTATATGAGCTTTTCACAACTCTCAGAGACCAGTGTGGAGTTTTGCAGTGATGCTAATGCTAACAACTAGCATGCTAACACGCACTTCCTGATTATCGGACAATAAAATGCTTTAGAATTAGATGCAGACAGCACACAGCAGACTTATTTTGACTTCAAGAGTTGCTTATACAATATCTGTACTGGGGCAAGACAAATTTTGCTCAAACTACTAAAATTTGGTACAGGACCTTTAATTCCCAATTCAGATTTTGCCTTGCTTTGCTTGAAATGTTCCATAGTATTGCATTTCACAATATTTAGCATTGACAAGCATGCATTCATGTCTACCTTGGCTTAATGATCTTGCCTACTTGAAAATAGAACATAGACTGTATAAAGAAGTGGACTAAGGGAGTGTGATGTCACCCATAGCGTTCGGCTCCAGTCAAATGAAGCGTAATGGGGCAAATATGGAACCAAGTCCCATATTTGAAATTCCGACCGTGAGTATCATAGCAACCAAAAAGCTAATCCGGAGTGAGGATGTAGAAGGTGATGGCCTTTCCTGCTTGCACTGCTGGTTTAGCATGAAGCGTGCGCTGTCAATCAAACCTGTTGCTAATGCTAGCAGGAGCGACCTGGAGGAAAGAAGGTGCCTCATTGTCTGTTATTAATGTTCATATCTTGATTTGATCTTGACACAATAGCCAAATAAAAACACCAGGACCATATAGATTGGGTTAATATAAACATCTTAAGACCAAAGTGACAAGCCTGACAGAAGCAGTTACGAAGACAGGGGCGATGTTTTTTTCAAAACAAAGTTAATTGGAGCCAGAGTCGATGGAGCCAGAAGTGCGCCTGTGCCCTCTTCCTATTTGGAAAGTGGTGGCCAGCAGGTTAGCTATGTCCATTTATATAAACAGTCTATGAGACAGAATAGTATAATAATGCAATTTGGAACATTCCAGGCAAAGCAATACTATCTCCATGGAGACAAGCACATGGTGTACCCTCCATCAGAAAAGTTACATAGTATACCATAGTCGACTTGGACTGTTATCATCCTTAGGCTACCTTATTGGAAAAAAAATCTGGACACGTCCCTGATCTGAAATCTGGAATCATTGCCTAAAACCTAACTGTTGATTTTCTCAGTTCGGATAGATCAGTTAGTATGGAGCATACTCTGCTTTACTTGACAATAAACCATTGATTGCTAATAATTTACCTTCTAAATTACAGCTAAAACATCCAAATATCCATGTTGTTATTAAGTTTCACATGATGTCCAATTCTGACTTTAATGTTTGGTGAGGGTGTTTGAGAACCAGCACTTAGTCTGATTGGTCCTGTTTGAGACCTGGGCCAAGTCTTCACATTTAGCGTCCCTGCCGCGGCAGACCTCATCAGCCTGTTTCCGGTGAGAGAAGTGCTTACTGGGATTTATAGCCCCTTCCATGCTCCCATTCCCCCCAGGAGCCAGCACGTGTCACTTTTATCACATGCTCAAGTTGGAGTGAGAAGGTGAAATGTTAAGTGATGTTTCAGTAATATGCAGCCAGCTCACAGCGCAGCCTTGAGTGGATGTACTTATGTATGGAGGGCTGTGGACTCAAACATCAACAGTCCAGTAGAGTAGGGGGTCTGTTCAGTATGAGAAAAAAACACACCAATTCAGCATAAATTACACATACATTTCAGAACCAAATCAAACCTAAAGTTGGAACTATTTTAAATGTGCTACTTCAACAGTCAATTTCAACCTTTCACTATGTAACTTTTCTGGTGAATGATCTGCCACATACTTGTCTCTATGGAAATGGTATTGCCTGGTTTGTTCAACACTATGGCATTGATCTTATCTATCCATGGAGACAAGCAGGTCATGTGGCAGCTCAAATTTGTGGAGAAGGAACTCTACTCGAAGCAAGATAAATAGGTTTAAAGCAACACTGTGGAACATTCCAGGTAAAGGAATATGGAGACAACCGGGGCATACCTTACATAGCACATGGTCTTAAGAATCTCAGAAATGTTAAAAATGATTGCACACTAGTTAAGCACATTTCGATCTACACCAGAAACTGCCACTGATTCTTCAAAGGACAGACATGGCTGTAGGGCAAATGTCTGAAATGCCTACAGTCTTTTTTGTAACATAACACGTCATGAGCACACACACTGCCAAAAATGTTCTATTATTATTGTTTGCTGTATGACATTTGAACCTTTTCGTGTCTGCACCAAGTCAGCTGTGTAGAAATTAATATGATACATGTGCTGGCCTTTTGAATGCCGATGCAGAGTAAATCTATGGAAACCCTGTCTCAATCCATCACTGTTATGAGAAGCCTAACAGTGTCCAATGTGCCCTTAAATGAACATGACCGATATGTTTCTTTTAACGTTATTGATTTACGAGGGCCTTTCTGGAAGTTACCGTGGAAATGATGCTGGTCAGCAGGTTGGAATGGTCCAGGGGTCAGGGGTCGTGCGAGTTTTGCCGGGTTAGCAGTCCATAACCCGCTCTTAAGTGTTCAGTCGCATCACAGAGCAGACATAATGACCCAGAGAGCGATGTCCCTCTGCTCCAATAACAGCTGACAGACACATAGGAAAGATGACATGCTTCTATATATTTCATTATCAAGTTTAATCCAGGGCTCACATAAGATGTTAATCTGACTTTTTTGGGGTTTTTTTAGCATGGTAAGATTTTTGTTTTCTCAATAAAAATTATACTTGGAGTTGTTGCTCTTTTGCCCAATTATGTTTGAACACCTCTGCTTCTCTTCGCCATGTTCCATCCTCTGCTCATTCTATAGACTGTATATAGATACCTCTGTATACAGTCTTTGGTTCATTCACAAGAACTCAAGAACTTTTTTTTACCAGGTAAGTCTAGTGTCGGGCAAAACTGACAACAATGAATATCTTAATATTTTTATCTCAGGATATCCCAATGACAATATTCAGTTGATATAATTGTGGCTGAAGTTTCAAGTATCACACAAAACATAACAGGCTGCTCCAGTGGCATTGAAGGATGGGTCAAATGCAGAGGAAAAATTCCCTTATTTGTGTTCCAAACAGTTCTGTCTGTTCATATACCCTGTCATGCACTTCCTTGTGTCCAGCCTCACAGTTCTAAGTTTGGAGGATTAATGACCAATAGACGGAGAGAACACCATTTCCAGCTCTTTCTCTCCAAGTTCACAGAAGGTCACGAGCAACACAGAGGCAGCTCGCCAAACGATGCTCACGTCCCATTAGAGATAACCCAGGGGTCAATCACGTCTGTTTATTCTCCACTGTCCACTGCACAAGATCATTATTCTGTAAACATCACCTTAAATGCAGTCACTTTGTCGACCGCATAGAAGTATCAAAGTTTAGATTGCTTCTTGAAGTGCGTCTGACTTTGAGCAAGAGGCATTAAAAAGGCTATTGCCACAGATTGCCACAGATTGCTTGCTAATAGCAGATAGAGGAGGGGTGCAGAACGCGGCTGTGACCGATCGTATCCTTAAAAAGTGCCTGTCTGCTCGTGCATGTTATTAAAGGAGTTTAGGAGAATCCCCAGGACATGGAAGACAGCATTTGAGTGGAACCATGTCCTCAGAGCGCTAACTTATTAGTGTATGTTTGACATTCATAAATCAAAATGACGCCCTGCTCAAATCCTGTTGTTCCAGGGATATGCACAAGATCCTCATTTCAGCTTCACTTGACCACAGACACACTTTAATATCTGTATTAATATTTCTGGTGGAAGGTCTGCCACCTCCTTTTCTCCTAAGAATGTTCCAAAGTGTAGCATTAACTCATTTAGCTCTATAGGCGATGCCGCTCATAGCAAGATTTGAATTAATGCAAGAAGTTTAATGCCATACTGTGGAACATTTCAGGCAAGCAATAATATCTCCAAGGTGACAAGTAGTGGACCTCCCAGCAGAAAATTCTTTAGTCCACCTTTGAGACAGCCCACTGCACATTTCAGCTTTCATTTTTGATGATGCAATAATGTGATCCATAAAAATGTAAATTTAAAACAACGCAGGTAGTTAAAGTGAAGACAATTAGCCAAAGGGCAGATTGTCAACACTGCCAGCTCAGCCCCTGTTATCTTGGCCTATGTCATCTGCAGTATAACACTCCCTACAACAAAAGCATAGCCAGACTTGAATGGACAATATCACAATGAGTTGAGTGTGCAAGTCTCTGCTTCCTGTACTGATGGCAAATACACGTATCTGGTTTACATACGTAAAGCTCACGAAACAACAACCACGAAACTCAAGCTTCAACAGCTCTAGCAGGACGTCTGCACACGGCACTGGCTTTGTGTTCTTTAAAGGAAAGGCGTTCAAAATTGACTATGCATGTATGGTCATTTGTAACAGGTCTACGGTGAAAGTAACAGAACAGGGTTGTATTCACAGTCTGTGCAGGCGGAACATGACAAACGCAAGATTTTGAAAAGTAAAACAAATCTGAAAGCACAAACTGACTCGTTTTTCTGAACCTGAGCTCCTTCAAACAATACATAATTGCGGTTTGTATAGTGCAGTTTTTACGCATGCAGCACTTAAAGTGTGTCCCTGGCCTTAGACTTCCAGTCTCATGCTTCTTCTTACAACTCACTGGCTACTTCAATTTATTCTACAACAACAGGAAAGCAAAGAATCATTTATGTGCATAGAATTTTTTATAAGAGCATTTGCACTTCCTCTATCAAAGAAATTTGAAATAAACACTTATCAAAACCACTATTGTAAACATGACTGACAGATAAACCTTTCATAGTTAAAAATATGTCAAATACATTATGTGCCTGAGTCTAGTGAAGACGCAAGGACTTGAAAAACAATCCGGAGTGTTTCAAATGCTTACATTGACAGTTGAACCAAAATGACAGAAGCAGCAGAGTTTGGCAAAGGTAATAAACTCACATTAATATTTAAGGGCTCTTCTCAGTCCTGCCCTCGGCCTTCCTCTCCAGTCTGACACATACAGACTGTTCACTGTCACTAGCATAGCTCCTAAGCTTATTGACAAATACCAGTCCATAGTTTGTGCAATTCCTCTATGAAGTCTATAATTTTCAAATTCAAAGGTTACAGTTAAGATACACTTGTCCAGATCTTGCACTAGGCTTGGTTAGGATTACTTTAGCAGGAGTATTTAAATTATTATTATTTATTTATTATTTATTATTTGTTATTATTTGTTATATATGTTTTGGGTTCACTGTGCTAGTCCCATGTCTGTATGAATGTACCAGACCTTATCAACTAAAGGGGACGTAACTGCTTACTTTGTCACCAATTTTATTAAAATACTTCTGATGACCAATCAGCAGCTTTCTTATCCTTGTAACAATCCAGAATAAGATGTTATATGCTGAGATATGCCTAATAAGACTATTACCCACCACTCAAAGTGAAGAGCTGGCAGGAAGGGGAATAGCTAATTGCTTTAATTTCCCACAGGTTATTTTATGGAGGACATAACTGCCCTGTTTCCGCTCCTGAAGAGGTCCTTGTGCAAAAATAGTCAAATTGCAGCACTTATTTGAAATGAGCCTAAGTTGTGTGCAGGCGAGGAACTGCCTCTTGACTCCGACGGCCCATTAGCCCATGTCACATCCGCTCTCTGATTCCAAGTGATCCCCAGCAGGAGCAGTACGATCAAAGGACCAGACGCCAAGGATTTGTGTGTGCTCAGGGCGTCTGGCACATGCACTGTGGCTTGACAGTTCAATATGTTCATGTTCATGTTGGTAAAAGTAAGTAAAATAAAAGTATGAACATATAGTTGTTTTGTTTTTTGTCTGCAGGCATGGCTGCTGGGTGTCATGCTATGGTTTTAATGTCATGGCTACTAGCAACATGATGTTAATTGTTAAATGTGAAGCTACAGTAAAACTAATTTTGTTGGTTCTAGCCTCCAGCGTCAACAAGTGCTTACTGTAATTGTATCCCTTGAGCAAGACACTTCACCATGCTTATGTGAATGCTGTGTGTGACAAATTGATGGTGCTTGGGGAAATTATTGGCACAAACTGGCAGCCAAACAAGAAATCCTGCTATAGTTTTGACGAGACAACATGTAGCCTTCCCCAAAAGAGTATTTATATGGGAACTCTTAAATTTTGGCAAAAACAGAACCTAGCACATCATCTTTGCCTTCACTTCTCTTTCAACCTTGACAAAGTCCATCCAGTTTTACTCTCAGTGGAATGACAAGTTAGTAGGTCCTATGGAATATAGATCAGTGCTAATGTGCTCATATATTATACTGCGGTGTTTTGTAATGGCGTGTATCCATGGTGTCAATGGCTGTGTTAAAGTGACAGCAGTGATCGGGCTAAATGATGACTCCAGTGATGGTCTCCACCATCGGTAAAGCTTCACTCTAATACCGCTAATGGCCACTGTGGTAATTGTAGCACATTATACGTAAGGAGCGGCCGGGTGGATCTTACACTGGGCTTGATTTATGCCTGGTTTTATGGACGTTCACAGGTTGTTGTCCAACTTGACTCATTTTCATAATAGTGCAGGACAGGGCTGACTTAATGCGCAGCATTAGACATGAGCAGCAGTGTTTGTAAAGGTGCCGGTGGCGCACACAATCGCAGCAGGTGAATTATTTATGATGCTCAGATGCTCAAAGCACAAGCTCATCACAGTGCGTTTTCTGAGTTGTGCGTTTTACATTGGTCCGTATGAGACGGGAACACTGGGCTCTTTGTTTGACACTTAACAAAACTGCTTTATGTCATGACACACCCGGATAAGTGTATCATTATAGGATTAAAAACATCAAGAGTTGCTTTACAGAAACTGCTTTTCAACTAGATGCATTTCTCACTCTTCACTCACACTCTGCTTTACCACAGCTGCCCTGAGGCATTCTCACAGAGACATTGCCTGCCAATATGGCCACCAACAATTCTGTCAAGCAAGGTGTGTTTTAAGACAAAAATCGTGATGACAGTGATTGAACCATCAACTTTTTGAATACAAAAATGTTTTCAGCATTTTCACAAACTAAAATAGCGATTTAGGACAAAACCACAAATTTCCAAAAGTATCCTGAAGATTTAAAGGAGCACTATCACTTTTCTGGTCCCCCACCTGCTGGTCTCCGAGACTTGCCTGAAAAGACAATCAGGTGACACCAGTAAGCCAAGCTGCATGTCAGGTCTGTGGAGAGGCGACCCCACTCATCACTGTTAGAATGCAAGTTTTTCAAGGTATTACAGCCTAACCTAGCCCACACCAGACTGACATGCTGTAGCACTCTGAATTTAGTTCTAAACATCATAACTTGCTGAAAGTGATTGGGAAACAGCCAAAATCATTACAAATATTTGAATGTGATTGCATCACTAAAAGCAGAATAAGCCAAGAAATCAAACTTTTGTTAAATCCATCTTAGAAAAAAGCAGACATCTTCCCCAGTCACAAAGCAGCTACGTTCTGCACATTTTTCAAAAACAAAATAGTCCATATTTCTCCATATTTCTCTGTCTCTGTCTAAATTAAAAAAAAACTTTAAAACATGAATTAATTTATACATATAGGTTGTGTTTAAGATAATGATTAAAGTAAATGGTTTTTGTTATGTTACCGTATTGTGGAGTTGTGTGTTGGTCAGGATGGGCTTACATAAGCACACGGCTTCAGCCCAATCCTTTTTTGGTTGTAATCAATGAAGAAAGAAAAAGTTTTTTTTTTTCAAAAAAAAAAAAAAAAAAGTAAACAACCAAAATAAAATGTATTCATTCATTCATTCATTCTGATAAAATAGGCTGAAGTACGTCCAGCCGGATTGCCATATTTGGTTTGGTTTGTTTGGGTGCTTCACCTTTGGCTTTCTGTCCAAACCGCTGCCCTGTGATTGGACCGAACCACTGGTGGTTTGGGCAATCACACCAGCAGGAGCTGAGTCAGATGGAATCTCTAGAGTTTGTGAACTTACAAATATCGCGAGATTTCGCTGGCAAGGTTATTAAAAACCCACATCATTGAAAAAGTCTCCATGGAGTCAAGCAGGTGGCAAACACTCCACAGGAAAAGTTACACAGTGCACCTTTAAAGTAGACCTACTATATTAACTAGGCTTCATTTTATCTAAAAGGCCAACAAAATGGCCTAAATGTAAGCCTAACTATTGTACAAGTCTAATATTATTATTAATAAAATAAACAAGACTAGTTCGGTGTTTTGCTCCAACTGGATCCCCCCTCCCTCGTCCCAGACCACGCCTCTCGCACGCAGCGTCCTCTTCAGATCATCACTCGCACTTCACACAGTCAGCTACCAGTGGAGCCCAGAGCGCACAGCATGTTCCTCGGACTGCGTCTCTACTGTACCGGAGACTCTCCACGGTTCGCGGACATGAAGGCAACACCGTGACCAACACCGTGACCTCCACCAAGAGGAGGGAGAGGAGAGGCGCAGGTAAGCACGCGCCGATCCGGTCGCTGAACAGATTGAATTTTATAAGAAAATGCGTGATGGCTGGAGTAGCCTAAAAGCAAATTAGATCAAATTAGATCTAGAAAACGGTCAAATTAAAAGATGAATGACAGCCAGTCAACCAGGATGATTCCGTTTAGTGAATTTTGCAGACTTATAAAACTTTCAAATTATAAGATTTGGAGTTACTGCATTTATGCAATTTTAGCTATTTCAGCACTGTGCCTTCAAGTAAATGGGCTGTATCACGTTGCAGGCAACTTTGGCTCTGCGCAGCCCTCGTGGTAGGCAAATTTTTCTTATACCTAGGTGAAATTAAGTGAACTTTGGAGATGTTTTGTGGTAGACCTATTGTTAGACTCAAGCTTAAGTAGTTTTCACTTAGATTCCATGTCAAAAGATTGGTCAGTAGACGTTTTTGGAAGCTTAAAAGCTCTCAAAACATCCTTAAAAATGTGTATCTTGACTAGTAGCCTAACTTTCTTTTTTACAGTTTGAAGTATTGTCAGTGTAATTCTAGTTAGTTTTACATGTACGGGCTATAGTTAATTATTGTATTATAATATATTTGAGAACCACAGTCTTTTCTGTCCCTTGATTTTGTTTCCATGGCCTATGTCTGGTCCTCCCTGCAGACATCCATCACAGAGCCAGGTGACAGGTGCTATTTTCAGAGCGCTGCCTGTCATCATTATTCTGCATTACACTCTAATAAAGGTTTATTAGTGAAGAGCCTACAGCAGAGAGGAGGCGCAGTCAGGCACAGTGGCATGTATCATCAGAGCGGAGCCTGAACTAAGCTTGTTCATTTGTCACCAGAAATGTAGCCTACAGTTAAGGGCATAAATGATTCATATCCTGCATATGGATCTGTTACTGATTGTCTGTCTGGAAATGTCAAACAAATAACAAATTACACTGGTGATAATGTTTTGAAGATTTTAAGCATTATTTATTAAGACACCAAAGACGTGGCATTGCAGTTAGGGATGGGTAATATGGCAAATCTTATCGCATATTTCTGGGGCGGCAGCTGACAAAAGAAATTCTTGGTCAACATGTCTTGCCAATCGATTAGTCGTTTAAAAAGGGGGCGTGGCAAAAGCTCTCAAAAGTTCAGGCAAAAACAACTATTTATGCAGAAAAAAGTACTAAGAAACAATGTATTTATATTAGACAGATTAAACTGCCTTTTTACATATAAATACCAAACAATACAAAAAATCTACATATTTCGTTGCACCAATAGCCTTAAGTAGCCTACTCTCTGTAGTGTCTTGAAAGGCTACTAAATTAATCTGCTTCTTCTGATAGTATACACTTTACTGTTAACAGCATGTATCTGTGTTTTGACAATAGAGCTGTATGTAACAATTGCCAAAACATCGGTGGGTCAAATCATTTTGCGTCATATCGTCGCCCAGCCCTAACTGCAACTATCGCTTTTAGATATAATTGAGAGCTATATGTGCAGGGGGTGGCACAGTTTGGAGAAGTAGTAGATGGCACTCTTGCCTCATTGCAAAAAGATTCTTTCTTGGACTTTTCTGTACAGAGTGTGCATGTTTCTTCCTGCTTTTAGATGGGTTGTCTCCGGATGTCCCCCATCAACCCAAAACATGCACTAAGTTAAAGTTATCCTCGTGATCTAGCTCAAGAACTGGAGATGGGTCCCCAGGGCGCTGACTCTAGCAGGTTGTCCAGGCACTACTGAAGAATGAGTCAAAAGCAAAGTATACCTTTCCAGTCAGGAGCAGATCTAAACCAGGCAGTTGATGTTGTGTGACTGTGGCTGTGTGCTGGAGCCCAGTGTGAGCAGACAGGACCATCCCTCTCTGCTCTGTGTCCACTGCATCCATCAGCACTCGTCTGTGACATGGACACTTATTAGATTTCACTCACGTTTGCCTTTGCACCGGCACTAATTGAATGCATCCAGGATCCAGGCAGACACACCCACCAACATGACCTTGGCTTGTGCTCCAACTCCAGTCCGTGTGTTCAGGAGGGGCATGGAGAGGTACTATTACTTTAGGATTAAACTGCCACCCCTATGATTTTATCTCATATGGCTGAGCTGCAATAAGTAAATATTCTATATTCTATATTTAAGAAACATTACTAGATAGAGGTTAGTATATCTATAAAAAGACATGGATGTCAAGTATATAGAACATTTACTGTAACTAAGACAAAATTCTTAATTAAATGTATTTATTATATATGTAATATTGAGCCCAAAGACATTTATTGAACAATAAGTAAATGACAATATGTCCAAATGCTTTTACCAAATGCGTTATTACAATATATAAAATACGTGAGTTGCCATTTTTTTTTTTTTACCAAAGATACAAAATTATCCAAACAAAAAAGAAGAATTCAGGCATAGGTCAGGCATAGTTAATGGTTAATGGTTGTGTGCCCATCAATTAGAGAGTTGTCTGTTCAAACCCCACCTGGCTTAAGCACATACTGCTGTTGTGTCCCTGGCCTATGTACTCCACACATTTGCCTTCTCCCAATATGTAGTCGCAAGTAGGGTTGTCAAAAGTGTTGAAATTCAGATACTAATCAGTACTAAAACTAGTATTGAAACTAGTTTTTAATTTGAGCAGGAATCGATAAAAAGTCACATTCACAGGACAGAACGGAACCTTTCCCAAATAGGTTTAGAATGATCTTGAGCTGTATCAGAACAAGTATAAAACCACATAAACTAGTACACGCCCATGGACCACTATGGAACCTACAAGGACGACTAAGGGATTACACAGATATAAGACCACATGGTCTATAATAATAAAAGAAATATAAAATTATATAATATAACATATAACAAGGACACTAAGGGATTACACAGATATAAGACCACATGGTCTATAATAATAAAAGAAATATAAAATTATATAATATAACATATAATATAATATAAAAGAAAGTAGTATGATTTAATATTGAAAATCACATTCTGTTGTCTAAATAAAGAGTGTTTTTAATTATCATTATGGTATCGGTATCGAGTATTGACTCCATTCCTTAGTATCAAAATCAAGTTTGAAATTTGAGTTTCTTAAAAGCCGGGTTACTGGAATTTTTAGTATCATGACAGCACTAGTCGCAAGTAGCATGAGGATGTAGCAATCTGCCAAATCACTATGCGAGGAATAGCCAGAATATGATGCACAAAATGACTCCAGTTTCCTCATTTCTGTATTAACTTCCATTCCAGTGTTTTCCAAGTTTACCACATGCCTTCTGGAGCAGTGAGTGATGCTTTAGGCACAGACCATGGTCCCGCTGTGGACTGCTGCAGGCATTTGTCAGGGCTCCCCACTGACGCCTCTCCAGTCATCTCCTCTGGCTCTGATTTACGCGTAAGGTGACCGCTCTCATCACTCAGCTCCTCTCTCCCCTCCTCTCTCTGATTTGTAGGGGATTGTTGGTCCTTAGGCATGTGAAGGACGCTGCCACACTCCGCCTTCCAAAACAATATCATAAGCAGCAGCCTCCATTAGCCATATGGGCCTCAGTCTGCTGGTGCAGTCTGGGCACAGGCCTACAGCACAAAGCCACCATTCTAATCAGTGTCGTAGAAGCTTGCACATGTTCACTTGCTCGTGCCATACTGGGCTTTCATCTTGTTTATAACTAAAATAGGTTAATATTTCAATTTTGGGGTGACAGATATTCATTATGATTACTCAGACTGTGTAAACAACTTTGGAGACTTTAGTAGGGATGGTAAATATAACTGTGGTATTTGTGATATCAGAAAATTTGTTTACTTATTGGTACAACAACAAATGTTGAGTATCAGATGTGAAAACATCCATATCGTACCTTCCCTACTGCTTACCCTTGAGACTTCATGAGGTATTAAGTCGTAGTTGCCATAAAACGTGCCTATGAAATGCCTACAGGGGGCGCTAGGATTGCACCTGTTTTGCATCTAAAGTGAAGGAGATTGTATGAAGCTAAAAACAATGGTAGCTTCTGGATTACAGTGTGCTGGTAGAGCAGAGAGAGGCTTTGAGGTTTTGAGCTTTGAAGAGAGAGATGTGCTAAACAAAGCTCCAGGTATGAGGATGCAACCTTATAATATGGTCTGGAAATACCTAAAAAAGGAAGTTCAGCATAAAAGTAGTCAAATAATTTACGAACAATATGTGTAATAACCCCGCCCTTATTTTAAATTTGCAAAGAACACTGTTTTTGTGAATATACATAAATACCACACGCTCTGACAAAACCCGTTTCCCCAATTCCAGAGGGCATGATCGACAGGTGGATTAACCAATCAGAGAGACACGTGATCCGTTCGGGTAAAAACAAACATAGCAGCTTATGTAACATTAAAAAAAGGAAAAAATAACACAGAGGATTGAGAAACTGTGCGGATTTCTGCATAATCAACAATCAAAGCGCCAAACTGTTATTTATCTCAGGTAGAAGAAGTTATATATTTTGTTCTGAACGATCAGACAATTTTTCGAGAGGAGATATCTTCAGCATTTGAGAAACACATGATACAGATCAGCGGCTGGGGATGGACCTTCCCAAGTTAAGACAGAGGTTTTTCATGCTCCATGGTCCTATTCCAGACCCTTCTGGATTTGAGCAGAATGTAGAAGGGGCTGGTCAGGCAATAAATGTACACTAATACTGCCACTACAGCTGCTGCTTCTACTGTAACTGCAAATGGCACTACTTGTATAAATATATTGCTACTTAATAACCCTACACATGAAAAAGACTAATAGAACTCAGTGCCCAGCCTCCTGTGTTGTTCTCACACCTGGAGTGGGCTGGTCATGTGACAGTTCTGAACATAGCTCTGAGCTCACAGCTTTCTGTTGTTTTTGCTGAGTGTCCATTTTCCACAGCTGCACACTCTGCACCTGACTCACACCTCTTCACCATTATAACCTTGTGTTTCCACTCAACTATTATATGCCCCAGCCTTTTCTTTACCACTAAACTTTTATATTTACACATTGTACTCGAGGCTACTGAGACAAAAGCCCTCCTGATGTTATATGCATAGACTGTATAAAGAAGTGGACTAAGAGAGTGTGACGTCACCAATGGCATTTGGCTCCAGTCAAATGAAGCTCATCAAGGTTATCAGTTATAGGGGCTATTTGGAGCCAAGTTCCATATTAGGAACTCTAATTGCGAGTATCATAACAACCAAAGAGCCAATCCAGAGTGAGGCTGTTGAAGGTAACGCCCCTTCCCGCCCACACCGCTGGTTTAGCAGGGAGCGGGCGCTTAGCAATGCTGTCAATCAAACCTGTCGCTAACGCTTATTAATGTTAATGTCTTGAATTACAGCCATAATAGCGTAACAAATATACCAGGATCATGTAGAGCGGGTCAATGTGAACATTTTAAGACCAAAATGGCGAGCCTGACAGCAGAATTTGCAAGTGACAGTTTTCCAATGTAAAGTGAATTGGAGCCAGAGTCGATGAAGCCAGAAGCGCTCCCATAATCACTTCCTATTTGGAACGTGGCGACTAGCAGGTTAGCTATGTCCATTTATATATAGTCTATGGTTATATGTTAAAGAGACAGTTTAAAGAGGGGGTATTATGCAAAATCATTTTGTTGTTGTTCTCTCATCAAAAACAGGCCTGAAGAGGTTTTAGATGTCATCCATGCATGTTTGAGTATTTTAGCGATCTCTCCCAGGCCCTATTCGGACCTTCCTTACAGTTAGCTGTAACATTCTGTGAGCCTATGTCATCCATGCTCCCACACGGCAATTCTCCATAAATATACAAAACCATGATACAAAACTGTACACAACAACTTGACAAACCTGATGTGATGTGCAGTAGTTTCATTAGCAGGATGCACGCTGATTGTGTTGTGATAGCTCTCTGAAGGACGAGTGAGTTAACACAAAGAGCGAAGGGAGTTGGGATAATTACTATATCTATAGTATACTATATAATTAGCTATCGTTAAATATATGGAAGCTGGGACAGTATATTTTGGGGCTCAGTATTTATTGTCTGTACATTTTCTTTACAATAGCGGGAGTTTTTTTATGTAACATGAAAAGATTTGAGCTGCAGGGAGTTAAATATGTAACTTCTATGGCTAATTATTGCTTCTTTCTGCTATTTATTTGTTGCTGCTCAAGCCTTTTAATGTTACTGTTTATATAAACATATGTTCACTGGGATTATCCTGCTTTATTGTTTTTGTGTCAGTGGCATGAAGTAGTTTCAATATTATCATTTCAATATTATATTATAATCTAAATATGTTATGTGTTAGCAGTTAATACTCCACAGAAGTACAATACCCCCACTTTGAGTACAGAAGCAGAGAGGTGTTGCTGTAGCTTTTATTATGGTGCGATGACCTGGTTTGAAGTCTGTGGGCCTTGGTTTCAAACATTAATTTTTTGTCTATTAAAATCAGAGGTGTGAAGTATTCTGTTACATTTGGTCCCATACACGAGTGGCCTTCAAATAAAATTTTACCACTCAGAGCAGTTTGTTTTCAGACACCAAAATTTTACAATGTAATGTTTTGGTTACTCTCCCCACAGTGAGTAAGTCTACTAGTCAATACTATACATACATATTGTTTCTTTGCACCAAATTTGCAGATATAATTTAGTTTTTCTCATTTTTGTGCATTATGTGTCATGTTTTGCCCTTCTAATTACATTCATTTCAAATTATAAATCAAAAGTTAGCCAACGTACAGATAGTTGCTCTTACTCTTACATGAGTAGTGGTAGGCCTGACACGATAATTACGATATCGACTTATCGTTCATTATATGTTAGATGGAACAATATTTTTGGGGGGTCAGTATTTATCGTGTTAAATTTTCTATGCACTACTGGTAAATTTTTGGTTATGTTTTTGCTATATGATAAGATTTGAGCTGTGGAAGGTTGAACTAAAAAACTATGACTCATTACAGATGCAAACCAAGTACTAAAGTGTTTCATCCTGCAGTTTATTTATTTCAGCCCATGGCTTTTTAACAGTATTGTACATTTAGGATAGTTTTTGTGGTTTAAATCTGCTCTTGGGTTTTTGTGTCAGTGGCATAAATTTGTTTCAATATTAATCAATATTTTTCAGCAATATATTGCACTTCAAATTTGTTATCGTGACAGGCCTAAGTAGTGGTTCCACAAATACTTACTTGAGTAATCTCTCAGACCAATACTTTGTACTTCTCCTTGAGAATTATTATTTTCAAGTAACAGACTTAAGTAATTTCTTTGGCAACTCTACCCACCTCTAATTAGGCAAAATATGATTTCTCAACCTACCAGATTTCTCAGCCTTCCAACTCAGAACAATCCATGTCTGTTCTGGGACTCCTTTTAATGTATCATGACCTCAAAAACCTCACCCCTTATCTGGCAGCAGGCGTCACACTAAACTAAAATCAATACATCTTCATTCATTTCATTGGCCTATAGCCTTGGTCCGGTCGTGTGTCACCGTGGGTAACCTGAGTGTTATGTTCATGATTAGGTCTGGGGTTTGGGTGCCCGACTCAGCAGGATTGTACAGGCCCTAAGCAGCTGACAGGTCCTGTTATACGAAACTGACTTTTTGAGGCCTTAATTTACCATATAAGGTTGTTCTCTCATCAAAAACATACCTGGTCTGTTTTGTTACAATTTTCCAGAACCAGATCACAATTTCACTATGTATGCACTTTGTATTTTTCTTTTGCTTTCAAGAGGTAAATAAACAAAGTAATCTGCTTATTCTGAATGTTCAAACTTCACTGAGATTGGTTAAATCCAGCTGTCACTCACTCAGAGCCTTACAGAGACTAACCAATAAGATGCTGGCCAAGACAGCATATCATCAGAGAGAGGAATCAAAGGCCTGGAATAGCAGAGAGAATGACTCAGATATCATATCATCACAATTCAATTTCTATCATCCTATTTCCCAGCCCTAATATGCCCTCTTGTGGTTATCCTTAAAGCTCCTCAGTGTTTTTAAAGTCCATACATCTCCACAATGCACCACCTTGTATATGGAAATGCATCAGGGAGATTGTTTGATTGACAATGTACCTGTATGTAAATATATCTAAACCGTGCCTTTTTCTTATGAACCAATATTGTGTCTTGTATCATCTTGTGGGTTTCATGTCTCGTCACATCCCCATTTCTAAATATAAAATGTCTTAAAAGTGCTATGTATGTGACTGTTTATACTTTATACTATATTCTAAAATGAGCTCTGCATTACTTTGTCATTTCAGTGAGAGGTGGAGTGGTGATCCGTGTCCAGCTGCAGTACCCTGGGAGTCATGAGGACCAGAGGGTGAGAGCACAGAACACTGCAGTGTCAACATGACTTATGATACAGTAAGAGGTGAAGCAATACTGAAAGAAACAAAGCAGATACACTGGGTGGTGATGGTGTACCAAGGTGTTATTTGTTGTGCTGGAGTTTGGGATTTGAATTCTATCATTTTCATAAACAAAAAGAACCCAAGTTTGCCTCCTCCAGCCTGGCCTCCTATTTCATCAGGGCCATCGTCTTTACACCACACAGACAAATGTATAATTATTCTGAGTCATTCTCTCTTTTATGCCAGGCCTTTAATTCCTCAGCCTCTAAGGATGCAGAAGATTCTACATGATTTGAATTGGTTCTGTGTCTCTCTCTCTCTGCCCATCTCGCCCTCTCTCTGCACCTGCCACCTGCCTTAGCTTTTCTCATCTCTCTCTCTCTCTCTCTCTCTCTTTCTCTCCCTCTCCTAGCTCCCTGCCCCAACATAATCTTTATATCTCTCTCTCTTATTCCCCCCTGTGTTTCTGTGCCTGCCTTGGCTCCTTTCTCTTTCTCTGCCACCTACCCCAACTTTGCTCCTTTCTTTTCTGCTGCCTGTCTCTCTGACCCCACCTAACTTCTGCTCTTCTCTCTTCCCCTGTCTGTCTCTCTGACCCTGCCAAAGTCTCTCTCTCACTCTCTCTCTTTCTCCCTCTCTCCCCACCTAATCTCTGCCTTTCTCTCTATTTCCCCATGTCTCTCTCTAACCCTGCCTCTGCTCCTCTCTTTCTCCCTCTCTCTCTCTCAGTTCCCACCAACTAGTGCTGTAGGCCTTTATTCGTTTATTGATTAATCGGTCGATGGCGTCTTAGTGGAACAAAATGCGTATTAGTCATTTTATGTAGCTTAAGGATTTATATGGGACAACAGCAGAAAGGTGAAGTTAGTGAGTGAGCTGACGTTTTGGTATTTTTTGGTATTTCTATGTAAAAAGGCAAATTAAAGATTCACAAGTTTAATCTGTTTTATATAAATA
Source organism: Periophthalmodon schlosseri (assembly GCA_000787095.1). NCBI lineage: Eukaryota > Metazoa > Chordata > Actinopteri > Gobiiformes > Gobiidae > Periophthalmodon > Periophthalmodon schlosseri. Next base: position 121,549 of record KN486694.1, read on the forward strand.
CTTAGTTTCCTAGTATTTTTCTGCATAAATAGTTGCTTTGCATGAACTCCTGTGTAGGTGTAGTCTTGCGAGTGCAGGGTCAGATACATAGACATACATACAAGTTTTGAGAGCTTTTGCCACGCCCCCTTTTTAGTCACCTAATCGATCAACAAGGGCATGTCTTTAGTCAACAAAGAATTTCTTTGGTCGACTACAGCTCTATCACCAACTCTTTTGACAATATTTCTCTCAGCCCCTGCTCTAGCCATACTATCTTTCTCCTTTTCCTCTTCTCCCTCTCTGTATCTGACCCAGCTCTGTTGATCCCTTGTGCGTGGTTCATGATGAATCCTTGCCGTCTCCTCCTCGCGTGTCAGCACCTCCGCTTGTTTATAGGTTGCTGCCGGGATGAGGTGACAGTGCGCTCTGAAATATGGCCGAATTAAGAGCGCTGCTATGTGTAAACAACGCAAATAAACAACAAAATCCATAAATCAAGTCCACCAAGGCCCGGTGCTGTTAGAACTTTGTTGACCTGTAATATTTGGAGGTTGTTTTGTGGAGCCCTGAGTTTTCGCTGACTTTACATTTGTCATTTATTGTAGCACCACAGTGGAACATGTATTATTCATGATGTACATGCAAGTGAGCTGTTAAGAAATATTGTTTTCATAAATCTTAAATTGCTTGTGGCTAATGTGGCAACGGTGAACATCTGAATCACTGATATGAACAAACTTAATTATAGTTGTCCACATTTAACAATAGTTCTCTTGTTTCAAAATTACAAACAACTCACAACAGCTATAATTAATGAAATCAATGCTCTGCACCACCTGCTTGTCTCCATGGAGATGTTACTGCTTTGCCTAGAATGTTTCACAGTATGTCATTAAACATATCTATCTCTATGGAGACAATCAGCTGCTAGCCTCTTTAGCGTCATCTCTCAGTAAATAAGCAGTGCCTTATCATGTTCAGCAATGTTTAACTGAGGGGAAACATTTCATTGATTTGTGTGTGTGCATGCATACAATAATGAAGTCATTCATGCAACATCCCAGACAAAGCACTAACATCTCCATGGAGACAAACATTAGTAGACCCGCAGCAGAAAAGTTATACAGTACACCTTTAACTATGACAGAGATTTATGATATCTATTTATCTATTTATGATATCTATGTCCAAAGATGTTATGATGTTTTAAAACCAATTTTCCAGAAGTTCTATAAAATTCCTGCCGCACTTTGTCTATACCAAGCTCAAATAATTGACAGCATGGCGACAGGAAAGGCATCTGGTTCAAAAATACACTATTCTGTGAGAATAATTGACTGTGGCAACTGAGGAAAAGTGTCCTTTCTTCTTTTTTCATATAATACAGGCAAACTCCAAATTGAGTTTGAGATAGGATATAGAGAGAGCTTCTTGGATGAGAGGTAAATGTCAGTCCATATGATTTCTTTTTTGTGATTGAATTAGGTTGGATGACAGAGAATCCTCACAGACATAATGGAGGAATGATGCTTCGGAGAGGAACCCATTTTGCCACTCTCAGAACTTGCCAGAACTTGTTTTTTTTCTGAATAAACTTTATCTTGAAACTAAACTACTGACAATTTTACATAACAGCCCCGAACAATATTTTATTCTGACATAGCTGGAATTATCGGTGAGTTCAAATGTAAAACAAGTTTAATAATGTCCTTTCTGACTCTGTCCTATTTGAATTGTTTTGATCAAATATCCATTTCAGATGTTTCACAGAAATGAGCTGCCACCCCTTCTTCCACAGTCATCCATCAAACCTGCTCTTCTCATTTGACTTTAAGATCACTCAGACACGCACAAGATGGAGTAATATACCGCACCATTTTTTATGTGTAATAAGAAATACTGGTACCAATGACATATGCATAAAACACTTGTAAAGAATTATTGGTCTGTTCTTATGACTGCTGAAAATAGTGAGAATGCATCAAAGAGCATTGGGGACACAGTAGTTAAGTTTATCTGACCTGTTACAGGCACTGTACCTGATTTTTACGGTCTTCAAAGTTTGAGAATATAGAACTAGTTAAATGTGTGGTCCAAAGTTATTCCTCACTTACATTATGCATTCAGAGCATCCTAATTATTCATCACGATGCGTTTTTAAGTGCTTTTCACAACTTTCAGAGACTATATCACTGTAAAGCTAAGAACAACTAGAATGCAACCACACACTTAGTGATTCCCTGACAAAAATGCTTTATAATTAGATGCAGACAGTACACAGACTTATTTTGATCTCAAGAACTGCTATACAATATATCTGTACTGAGGCAAGACACATTTTGGGTACAAATTGGGTACAGGGCCATTAAATGAGAGAAGGAAAAACATTATCAAAATTATCTCTCACGAAAGGCTGATGATGGCAAACTCAGAATAGAGTTAGAATTTCTCTAATCAGACTACAGCTGGAGTACAGTTGCATGTATACAATGTTCTCCAACTACGCTAGGAAAGGCATTCCATTTAGCAGTAAGGAGCCAGGAAAAAGACAGATGTAATCACTCAGTTTAGACCAGCCCATGTTCGCAATTCTTTGTAGTTCTCTAGAGAAATCAGACTATAATCAGGCAACAGATGTTCAGAGTCCTCCTGTTAATATGATGAGTGAGGTGAGCATACATTTAAGTCTACAGAAGATGACATTTCTGGTGTGGCTGTCGCATTTTGTGTGGAATTAGAGCTGGCACAGAGTGTTACTGACCTGTTGGATTGAGAAAGTAAGGCAAAAGTTCAGATTATGGCTACAGAGGTGAGAGCATTGAGTGTGGAGCGACTTTAAAGACAGTTGGGCTGCTTCATGAATAAATTATGCGGATTTAATGTCCTTCAAATGAAAATCTGCTGCAGAGGCCGTCATCCCCTCTGCATACACAACATTCTGTCACAAAGATAAACTTAAGAGGTGAATTATTTCCGGTATATTACTGAGTGCGACCTCTCTGGACTCTGAGGTGCACCACACCTGACCATGCATTTTCTGGATTTAATACTATTTTGTAAATGTAACTATTGAAAATTGGAAATCTCTCACAGTATGAAGACAACATTTACATGTAGAATCGATAAGAACCAAAAGATAATGCAGACTACGAACAAGACTGATCAAAAATTGCATTATGTTCAAATGATATTCTTACTCTTACTTATTACTCTTACTTGAGTAGTTTCCTCAGATCCTTATTTTCCCTCTCAACTGACCACTCTTGCACCACTTCTTTGTACATCTACTTGAGTAATATTATTTTTAGGTAACAGTAAGTGTGTTGGCTGCTGTACCCACCTCTGCTGAGCATATGAGCATAAGTGAGTGTGCAGACAGCAGCACTAAAGTTACTGTCTCACTGGGCTTTCTGCACCATCACTGTTAATGATTTTACACTTGTTCTTCAGGGAAAGTAATTAGAGAAGTTGTGGTCTGTAAACAACACCACTTTTCAGTTTTAATTATAATCTAAAAGCCAGTCAGCTTTTGTGTAATTGCTGAGTGTTTTTGAGAAACTATTTTGTGAGGTTCATTAATTCAGAAGTTTGAGTTGGATAAATCGTGTATGACATGTGCAATTTTAATGAGAATGTGAAGATGAACTTTATTGTCCCTCTATGGAAATTTGTCTTATCTGCATTTGACCATAAGACAAGCTGACAAGAGCGTATAGGAGACTCTCTCCTGATCTGAGCCAGGATCTTGCTCAGGAATGTAATTATTTTTGCATTGCCAAATGTCCATCATCTTATATAGTAGTCAAACATGCAATGCAATGGAAATGATTTGTGCAACGTATAAACCTGTTGAAGCGACTATAAGGTTTGAAAGATGTTGTGAGCATTAACCTGAGTACTGTATCGTCTCTGCAGGCTCGGGAGACAGTCCTGAAGTTTGATGGAGGGCCATGCTCTTCAAACAGCAGGCACAGCTCAGACAGAAGCTCCTGGTTCTGGGCAGCCTTGCTATTGGAAGTGTGCTTTATCTGGTGGCCCGTGTGGGGACTTTGGAAAGGTAAGTCTAATCCAGTGGTCTGTGTTCTAGTCACAGACGGATTGGCCCAAGTGACAGTTATGATACAGACTGTAGCTGAGTCTACTGTCGACCTCTGTTGTCAGACCTCTATAGCTCTAGCCTCTAATAATGCTGTGAAGACTTAGAGAGATGTACTTTCAAACAGTGATCCTGTGGCTTGTGTTCCAGGCTTCAACCGATCTGCCACGTGGAGCACAGCCTGATCCCTGGGCCAGAGCAGATCCCTCTGCGGAGCATCCAGTTCAAACGCGCTCTGCTCCATGAGCTGCGCCGAGGCAATGGCACAAAGGAGCACCTGGGGCTGCAGCGCCTGGTGCAGCAGCTGCCTCAGGCCATCATCATCGGGGTGCGGAAGGGTGGCACACGAGCGCTCCTGGAGATGCTTAACCTGCACCCAACTGTGGTCAAAGCCTCACAGGAAATACACTTCTTTGACAATGACAAGAACTACGCTCGTGGCATTGAGTGGTACAGGAGCAAAATGCCCTTCTCTTTCCCCCATCAGATCACAATTGAAAAGAGCCCTGCATACTTCATCACAGACGAGGTCCCTGAACGCATCTTCAAGATGAACTCCTCCATCAAGCTGCTCATTATTGTGAGAGAACCCACCACCAGAGCTGTGTCGGACTATACACAAGTGCTGGAGGGTAAAGAACGCAAAAACAAAACCTACCACAAGTTTGAGAAACTAGCCATAGACTCCAGCACATCTGAGGTGAACACAAAGTACAAAGCTGTTCGTACCAGCATTTACACCAAACACCTGGAGCGCTGGCTCAAGTTCTTTCCTGTGGAACAGTTCCATATTGTGGATGGGGACCGCCTCATCACAGACCCTCTGTCTGAGCTGAAACTGGTGGAGCAGTTCCTCCACCTCCCCCCCAGAATCAGCCCCTTCAACCTCTACTTCAATGCCACCAGGGGGTTTTACTGTTTGCGATTCAACATTGTCTTCAGCAAGTGCCTAGCAGGCAGCAAAGGACGCATCCACCCTGAGGTAGAGCCCTCTGTGCTGACCAAACTGCAGCGCTTCTTCCACCCATTTAACCAGAAGTTCTACCAAATCACTGGACGGACCTTCACCTGGCCATGAGCCTCACAACTCTGCTCCAGACTGTGTGTCTAGGATTTATGCATAGATCAGCTCTAAACATGGCACTTCGTATTTTATCTTCTGAAAAGAAAGTATAAGCATCAAGGCAAAACACCATACAAAGAGCATCAATTTTTGTATGTTTTTGTGCTAAATATTTATCGTATGCTGACCACTAGGTATGCTCACTTCAAGACAAACCTGCTGATGTTCAACATAGGCATGCTTTGAGTGAATTGGTGTACTATTCAAAACATTTGTATATGACGCAGAAGAGATAACTCAAATGACCCCTATGATATTCATACTAAAATATCCGTCTCTAGTTTTGTCAGCAATGACCTGTTGATTAGATGTTTGCAGTTTGGGGCATTAAAGCAGGTGTATTAACACATATCATTGGATAAAATAGTTTAAACTATATTTTTAACTGCAGTACTTTTATTTATTATTTTTTATGTATTTGTCATCATTTCAAATGTCATTATCTAACTGAACTGTGTATTCAAACCTGAACTTTCTATTCGAAAAATAGTGTCCAGCTTCTATTGGTATTGTATGAATCTAATAAGATGGTATTCTATACCACTAGGTTTAGCTTTGTCATGATTAAAGGTATGATTTACATTCCATTGCAGATCTTCATGTTAAATATTTACAATATTTTTGTCAATGTGGTGGAATAAAATGTAATTTCTGTTTGTATCAATAGCCTATTTTAATATTCTACTAAAACAATATAGAATCTTAAAAAAATACAAACCAAAGCAAACAAACAAACTTACACATCAGTGATTGTAATGACAGTATCTGTTTTACATTTTAAGGATGGACCTAGTGTGGAATAGATGTTATGGTTTATTAATGAAGTGTAGTAAAAGAAAAATATAGAATCTGTCAACTGAACAAAAAGTTGTAGGAGTGAAGTTGTTCTGCTGCTCATCCAAGCCGCTTCTTCAGTTCTGGTCAGATCACTGGTGGACACTGCCTTATATCTATCTGAAGGGAGGAGCTAACTACACTGAAACTAAAAACACCTATTGTTTACAGTTTCTGTTTGTAGGCTAGGTCTAATGACACCATTGCGAGAGCTCCTTGGAACCCTAGTCCACCGTACATCTCCATCTCAAAGACACTAACCACTATTTGAAGATAGGGAGGTACAGATCTTAGCCAAAGAAAAGAAATGGTTTGAGAGGGGAGTTAAAGAAGCTATTTTTGTTAGGAAAGACAATCCTTCCTTAAACAGGAATGGGGGCTTAGACATCATCTATCTCCCATCTTTAACTCCATCCTCAGACTCAAACCAAAACAAAGAAAACAAGAGGGCTCAGGCACAGTGCACACTTAGTGCAACTCAATGGACCTAACCTACATACAGAAACTGTGAACAATAGGTGTTTTTAGTTCCAGTGTAGTTAGCTCCTCCTTTCAGATATAAGGCAGTGTCCACCAGAACCAAAGAAGTGGCTTGGATGAGCAGCAAAACGTCTTCACTCCTACAACTTTTTGTCCAGTTGACAGATTTTATATTTTTCTTTTACTATGGATCATACCTGGATGACTAATGGGTTACATAGACATTAATGAGGTGTGTATGAGCAGACATAAACCTAGGTGCTGTTTAAGTCTTTCTAATCTCTTACCTCATTAAGGACCTTGACTGCATTTTTTCTTGATTTGTTGGTCAGTGCTTTTAAACCAAGCATTACTACCCTTTACATAATTTACATGACAGTTTTGGTTCTTCTGGCATTAGACAGGAATAATGTATGGGATGAAGAGATTAGGGGCCCCCCCACTTAAAGTAAGGGCCCGCCCCTTCGCGTGTTGGCCCCTCCCCTCTGCTCCGCTTTCTCTGTGTTCTTCTGTGTTGATGCCGTCCATGCGATCTTCATCTCCAAAATCTGCAACTTTGTG